>LZPO01055536.1:49559-74524 GCA_001675575.1 Neotoma lepida | reverse complement strand
GTATGTGTGTATCCTATATGTGTGCATATGGAAGACAGAGGTCAATGTTAGATGTTTTCATCAACCACTCTCTATCGTATCTTTTAAGGCAGGGTCTCTCACTGAACCCAGTGTTCACAGTTGGCTGGACTGGCTTACCAGTGAATTCTAGGGATCTGCATGTCCCCTGTGTCACTTTCCCAATGCCATGTATGCACTAGGATTGTAGAACCATACATGTGTTCCCATGTCTGGCACTTTTATACAGGTACTGGAATTGAACTTGGGTCCTCGTGCTTGTCAAATGGGTATTGTTCCTACTGAGCTATCTCCCTGCTCTGTAAANTGTTTCTTAAAGGCGTAATGAAGCCATCGATAAATGTGAGATAAGAGGTCATAGGCTGTAAAAGACATTCACCTTAAAGAAGCTGAGAACACAGATTTCACCTTTTTTATAGTCTTTGAGAAGAGACCCCGTATGAAGCTTTTACTGAAATTGCAAAGTGCTCTATTACCATTGACTATAAGTAATTAGTGACTATTAAGCTATGAGAATGTATTTACAGTCCGTGAGTGAATTTGATTTTCATAAGCCCTATTCATTTTTACTAGGGAATAATGCACTGTCAACATTTTCTCTACCTGGAGTGTCATCAAAGAGCATGAAGCATGACAAATGAATATTTAGCCTTTGAATTTGCAGTTGACAGAAGATAATTCACAGGCTGTGCATTCATCTCCCCCACAACTCCATACAGCCTCTGAATTCCACTCACAGCCTTGCATGATCAGATGTCACATTAAGACATAATGTTTCCTCTTCGAATGATCCCCTGTACAATTATCTCATTTTTAACCTTTCACTAATGTGGTCATTCTGGCCCAGGTTATATAATCATTTTATATATGCAAAAGGATCAGATATGGTGGCATCTAGGCATCTGTCTTTAATCTGAAGCATATAGATGCTAAGATAAGAGGATTATAAATTCAAAACCAGCCTAGACCATCCAACAAGTTCCCATCCAGTCTGTAAAACAAGGACCGGAAAATCAAAGCAAAATAAAACACCTAACCCTCTGCAAACAGTCACAATGGCTGACAATAGCTAATGTGTTCCCTTCCCACAGTGCCTCATACTTGTGACAGCTAAACTGGAGAGCAGGAGCAGGGAAACAGGGAGTATTTACACAGCAAGTAAATACCATAGGTGCTTGAAGAAGTCACCAGGCTTTGATGTTTGGAGTGTAGTTTTGTGGTGCTCTTCATTCATTTTGCAGTGGGAAAATTTTTTGTACAGAGAAAATGAGCAGAGGGAGATGGAATCTGTATTTGCAACATAGTGTTATAAACTTGTAATTTCAAAGGAAGTCTCCAGATCATTTTGATATGGAACTTGGTCATGAAAAATGACTGATTTATTTTGCCCAATTATAAACACTAGCTGGTTTGTCAGTTTTGAAGTGACAACATCATTTTGGATATGTTCTCTCAGACTCTGATGCCTGTCTCTGTTGAACAACATTGTTGACTTTAGTGCATCAACTGGCACACATGAGAGCAAAGCCAGATTGTCTCTACTTGCCACCTGTGTATGTAAGGCTGGTCCTCATGGATTCTGAAATCCCTTTAGAGGACTTCTCCAGAAGACTACATCTGACCTCATCCCTCACACCTTCTCCAGAAGGCTACATCTGACCTTATCCCTCACACCTGTCCAGTAATACAATCACACTTCACACAGCATCCACCACCATGACCATCGTCCTGGCTGTGCAGGATGGTTCTTGGGCAAATGGATCAGGACCAAACATGGAGCTCAGACTCATTAGAGCTGCCCATTGCCTAGAGAATACTGCTGCTGCCCAGAGCATAACTGCAGCAAAATCAGTCAGATTATCTCCATGAAAGAGAAGTCCTCAAGGGCTTCTTGGAGTTCTCTCTGAATATTCCTGCTTGAAATTTGAAACCCACCTGAAATTTGACTTACCCCAAATTATCTGCCTTCCTACTCTAGATTTTCCTGTGATCTCTGCTTATTCAGTTCAAATCTTGCTCACATCAAGATTGGGACTTGAGTAGCAATTGACTTTGCCCTCAACTTTCATCTCTTGAGTTATAGTTGCTTCTGCTCTATGGGAGCAAAATTATTTCCTTCTCTCTTGTAGCAAAATCCAAGTTGAACACTTAGCTCTTGTTTCCATTCTAGAATCTTCCTTAACAATTAAGCCTTCTTTTCCAACTTAGTTCATCTCACTGGTCAACCCGTGGATCACTAGAGCCTAGGCTACCTAAGTCTTTCACACGAAGTATCATCTTTCACCCACCAGCAGCTCAGCCCTATCATACTGTCATAACACAAAATGGTATTGTTTCAAAATCCCTAATTCAGACACCCTACTCTCTAGTCACCACCTCTTGTTTTCCAGTTCAATTCTACTGACATTTTTCTGTTTCTCCAGACCTTAACTGATATCTCCCTAATCCATCTGTGTCATCTTTACTACCTTTAGGCCTTGGGCTCTGCATCAGTTAAATCATATTGTAATTCTGGTCAAATTTTCTAAGAATTAAGGGTTCCCTGAAGAAAAATAGTCTATCTTTCATTTTAGAAATGAAAAACACTGGCATGGAGAGGGTGGCCAGCTGGTGGCAGGAGACTTGGGTAGTCAGTGTGTATTCTTCTCACAGTGGCACAAGCTACCAAAGTATAAAAGTGAAGGAAGAGGTCACCTTGACAAGCACATGCAAGCTCTGATGTTTCAAGCTTGTTTTTATAACATTCACAGTTTAAGAATTATTGTTAAATTTCATTAATGATTCATAGGTATCCTACATATATCATCTATAAGTATCCTATAGACACAATCAAAATTCATAATTATGAAAAAGAATGACCATCATTTCATAATTATGCAAGAGAATAAATCTTCATTGGTTTAGGCAGAATGTAAACCTAGAGGCTGGGTACTGGGGCTGCTGACTTTCTAATATGACTTTGATTCTAGTATCAAGTATCGAAGAGAATTTTAATCATGCCTCATTTTCCAGTTTCTCTATTCTTTGATGCCAGTGTCTTCCTTCTTAAGGAATCCACGCTGTCCTGAGTTTCTGTGTGGAACCCAGGATGATAGGAGTAAGTTATGGATCTGCCAAAATATACCAAAAGCTATCTTTGCAAATGTTGGTGTGTGTGGTTTGTCTTACACCACCACATACCTAGGGGTCTATGCAAGCTCAGGAACTTCCATTTGAACAATGGTCATGAATGTTATGAGCTGACCTCATCTTTATCCTTGAACTCTAAGATGTACCATCTAATTGTCAGATTCATAGTTTTCCCTGGTAGACCAATGTTCTTGTCTAGCAGTAAAATTCACAGAGTAAGGAGGCTGTTCTCTGTCTTTGGGCATCTGCATTGTTTTCTGATGTTGAAATTTAGAAATATAAGTCTTTCTGTATGAGTTACTCTGGTTTACACCATTCATATTGGCCATATATTTTTTAATTTACTGCACTGTGTCAACTCTACTGGGTTTGCTTTGAGAATAACTAGCAGAAAATCTGTGCCTTCCTCTTATACTGCAAATGGCAAGTGTGCCTTCAGATTTTACTGTCATCTTCAGCCATGGCACAGCTCTGAAAGTGTAGAATATGTGCTACTGAGAGTTTTAGAATCAAAGGCAAGTTCAAATTCTGTCTCTGGCACTTAAGATGTGATCAAGGTCAAGTTATGTAACCTCACAAAAGCTTGATTTTCCTGTATTTAAAAGATTATGATATTTTCCATTCCACTACATCAGGCTGATATAGCAGAAACATGAGACAATGCTTATAAAACCTTTGACACTGAGCCTGGTGCCTATGAAACATTTAATATAAGTTGTTGTTATTATTAAAAACAAGCCATTCCATCAAGGGATATTGCCTTAGGCCACCATGCCTGGGAGTCAGTGATGCTGTTTATCTCATTTGCCTAGTTTTATGACTAGGATGGCAAACCCTCTGGCCTCATCATGACCATTCTATCTGGCCACTTAAGTTTTATTGATTGTATGAGTTTTCCTTCCAGTAAGCCAAGAAGTGCTATTTTTCTAGCCTAGTGTTTTGTTGGCAGGAAGCAATAATTCCTATAAAATACTTCTTCTAAACCAACCCCATAAGAAAGAATTATTTTTGTTTCTGATATTTTCTCATCCCTATACAGAAACTAGTCCTTTCTCCCTTTGAAGGTGATGGGGTTAGAGAGAGCATCTCATTGTGTTGCTCAGGCTAACCTGCACCTCACTACATTTTCAAGCAATGCTTGAAGTCACAGTGTTCCCCTTTAAAGTGTTGGTGTTAGAGGAATGCACCACCATGCCCACACCTCAGCTTTTCTACCTGTAACAAGTTATAAAACCTCCTATTTTCAGTATGTTGGACCTTCTTAGTCATTGCTGTTGCAGAAGGAAATTCCTTTTAGCATAGTCTTTTCAGCATGTTGCCATGTGTGCCTAACTGGATTGTGCCACAGGAATTTTTCCTAACCATTGAAAGGATGAATGAACAAAATTGATATTAAAGAATTGTTGAAAAGGGTCATTTCATTTCTAGAGCTAGAAAAGAAACATGTTTAATTCCAGCTGTCCTTACTGAAATAAGCAGTGCTCCTGTCTCCCATCCCACTTTGTAATACTTTTCTATCTATACATAAGATGTACTCCTTGATTTTGGCTTGTAATTTTTTTTCCTTATTTCTCTTCAACTTCTTTGTTTCTTGGCCAGTATGTAATATTCTCAGTATTGCCCAAAGGACAACAGCTACTCTTAATGAAGTGTGCAAGGAGGTGTTTGGTAAATGTGGCCTGAAGGTGACTAAGACACAGGGGCAAAGTCAGGTGTCTGATTTGAAACAAGCTTTACCCCTTAACCTCTCAAATATCTTCTACTAGATGCTCCAATTTTTTAAAAGTCCAAACTGCAAACCTTGTTTTATTAGATGATCCTTGAAAGTTGAGTTTGGAATGAGTAGATTTCTTTTTCCATGGTTGATTTATTGATTTAGAAATCTTTAATTTTGAAAACCCAAAGCTTGTTTCTCCCAATATTTCATTTTGAGTTGTGCATAGCTTCATTTGAGGAGCAAAGAAGTTATAGAAAGCTCAAAAGGTTTTAATCCAATCAGATCTGTGGTGGCCAGGAGTGAAGTGGCTAACAAATGTTCTGGAACACCAGCTGGGAAGCCTCCCTCACTGCTGGTCCTTTTCCAATTACAGGTGAAAAGATGCCGTCTTTCAGCTTGTCATTTAAATTCATATATAAGAAAAGGTCTGTCGGTTCTCTTTCATGTACTTCTTGCCAAGATGAGAGAGTTCCCTACTGAGACGTATATTGATGTTTCCACAGAAGCTCACAGTACTCGTAAACAGTGAACTTGTCAGGGAGCTGAATAACACAGGCGTCTAGTAATGTGGCAGTGAGCAGTTCAGATATATGTTCTCTTAACCTCAGGACTTCAAGACAAACCACACACACCAAAGTAGAATTCTAAACTTAACTGCAAACACTATCTTCCCAGAGTTTAGAAGATTTGTTCCAGTTTCACATGTTCCCATGAAATATGATAGACAGCAGGGTTGTAAATGACAGTCTCATTAGCCCTCAGACTTTTTAATCAATAAAAGAAATGCAAGTACATGTTAAAGCTCCTTAAGTAGACTATTCAAAAATTGAGCTATTAAAGGATAATTGTATTATTTGAGTAAGATGTCTTAATGTAGGCACTGGCAAAATGTTTGTAGGTATAACTGACAGTTTTAGATTCTTTTCAGTGAAGTGTGCCTCAAAATAGGCCATTTGTTTCTGTGATTACCCAGGACCTCACGATTTCTTACAGATAGACTTCTTTGTCTTTCTTTGTGGGGTGCCTGGCAAACTGGAAGCTAGAGCCACTGGAATTTGGGAAAACAGCTGCGGTTGAACAAGGACTGCCAAACCCTCACAGCTGGCTGCAGAGATATTAATTATGAAGATAGCGAGCAAGTAATTCACATAATTATATAAATGTTAAGTAATTTACATAATTGGGCATATATACAAATGGATTTCTTCACTGAGTTATTATTTTAACAGGAAAAAATTCCAATCTACTAGTGGTGGACTGTTTAATAAAACTCCTAAGTGTAAATAAACCAAAAATGTATATATTCTTGAACTAGAGATGTAATTTGATAATGCTTACCTAGCACATACAAAGCCTTGAGTATGTACACACACACACACACACACACACACACACAGAGTGCCGGAATGTGTACTTTAAAAGTTTTTTTCTATAAATAGTTCCTCCATCTCTAGTTATGATTGCTCTCTCTGTCTCTCTGTCTCTGTCTCTCAGTCTGTGTGTGTGTGTGTGTGTGTATGTGTGTGTGTGTGTGTTTCTCATACTGTATGCTTAGCTTAATCTTTTGTTGTACTTTCTTTACGGCCACTCTATGAACAACAGCACAAGAAGATCAGTCTAGGTAAATATTCAATGTGAAGGGTGACAAATATATGTTAAGTGTGACCTCTCTTAGCACCACATTTATTTATTCAGCATGTCTTTTCTCTCCTCCAAGACTTAGCCTAGGAATNTTTCCCAAAGAAGTCCCCCACTTCGACAGCCGCCTGGATGAATCATAGATAGCACTTGAAAATAAGCCTGTTGGCCAACTCTTTTTTATACATAGCTTACATTTCAGTCTGTACATTTTAGTCTTACAATGAGTGCTGTATTGCTAGGGCTGGTGAGATGTAACCTTCTCTTCTGTTTTGTTCCCTAGGGTCTGTATCAGGGTTTTACTCCCCTTGTTGTGCATAATAGATGTGGGATGGGGCTACACCAGAAACTTTTGACTCTTTGAAAGACTCTTGGTCTTCCCACCCACACATGCCAGCTGGTGAGGGGAGCTTAGAACAAGCCACAAATTAAAGTGATACAGAGGAGAGAGAGGCTGAAGGGAACCAACAATGTGACCCCCAAAGTCTTCTGATGTATAGAGACATTATTAAAATAAGGGTCTATCCTCTCTAGGCCCTTCCTGTGAAAAATTTTTAAATGTTTAAATGGTTTTATTACTAAAACCATCTTCTTATGCTCTCTGGTTCTTCTTCAGTCAGTTTTGGTTTTGTTTAGTTAGATACCCACCCCTAACTTCCTCAGTCCTTGCCTCTGTGTAAAGAGGAGAAACATGTTCCCATGACCTCGCTTTGGAGGTTTTATTTCTATAGTTTCACATGTTCCAGTATCTTAATAGTTGCTCTGGTTTTATATTTTCCACCCCACCCCCTTTTGCTCACATTTTTAAATTGTTCTAGATCTAAAAAAAAATTTAAAACAAAACAAAACCTTGTCACTATATTTTCTTTGGATTCAAATCATTTTTATGAAATATTTTATTTTACCCACTTTCTATTTCCTTTCTTCAACTCTCCTCTATCAAGAAACACTTATACTTTCTATTAACCACATCATTTCCTCCAATCTATATAAGCATTATGTAAAAATCATAAGCTAATAAATACATCAAAATCTCAATTGACTGCCCTAATACAAGTGGAAATGACCTGACAAAATTTGAAGGGCATGATATTTATTTTCATTTGTTTTTCATTTCAATAGGGTCTTTTGCGATATTATTTTTTGGCTACACTATTTCAAACAAGAAATCAGGTGCTTTGTAAGTAGGTGAAGTTCAGGTTGAGCCACTTAAATGCTCCAGGGCCCCTTATAAGCATTCAGCAGCTCTCTCCTAATGTGATCTTCACTGGGCCTCATCTGCTTCCCCCTCTGTCCCTGGACTTCTCTGTCTAAGCCATGTTTCCCTAATGAGCGTTTTCCGTCTTTCAATTAGCATGTTTATGCTGAGCAGTAAAATTGAGTGAGAATCAGACAAAATGTGAAATGTGTAAATAGACACTGGAGGGCTTAATTAATCAGCAAGGTGCTCTGTGTGTGTGAACTTGAGAGTCAAATGTATGCATGATAATCCTGAAGATTAATTCTAGAATCTTGTGAGCAGATAGACATATTTCTGAGATGCATCAATATTATTTAATACTTCTAAGTTTCTACAGTGGAATATTTCTTTGGGATACTAAAATCATTCTGTTTGCCAAAACCTGGATAGTTGAATGGACTAGGGACTTCCAACCTAATTTAACCTGTTCCTTACTCATTTCACAGAATTGATATCTGCCTTTAATTAAACAGGCTACTGTTCACCAGTTTTAATTGCTATGATTCACCTTGCTTTATAATTTTACTCTGTGTGTGTGNGGGGGGTGTTGTCTGGCAGAAACTGAGCCTTAAAAGCAAGAGCAAAAACAGGGGAGTGTGGGGGTTAAAAATCAAACTACCATCAAAACCTTTTTAATCTAACCTTAACTTCAAATTCAAATCAGGTAATTTACCTTAAGCCTAAATTGGGAATTACCCCTGCCCAAAACTGTCACTGAGTATTTATTTGTGTGTACATGCATGCATGGGTGTGCATGTGCATATGTGTGTAATATGTGTTTGTGTGTGTGTGTGTGTGTGTGTGTGTGTGTGCATGTGTGTGTTTGCATATTTGTCTGTTTTGGTCAAGTCCATTAGTCACCATCTCTGCTGTCTGTGACATTCCTATAGACTGGTCTTATTCGGTAGAGGCTGTTGGATAGTGTCTTGTGAGGAAGCACTCTTAGAGAATCTCAAATAATCAGACAACTGCCTCATTGTCTATTCCTTTGTGGCACCAATCTGATATCAGCTTTTCTTGATATGTATCTTTTTAAATGTCTTTTAAAATGATATGTCTATTAAAAACAAAAGCTTGTTACTTCCATTTTCCAGCGTCTGCTCCTAGGCTTGCTATTGACTTCTTTGGCAAGTACTGTACAAAGAAATTGATCTTTATGATTCTGCCAGCATGAGACATTTATGTGATATGCAAGAACTGATACTAGTCTCATTGATATTTGATACTTTTTCAAAATGGTCTCAATTTCTAACACTGACTGTATTTCTGGCTTCCAAGATCAGTATGCACATGAGTGAGATTAATGTTGCGTGAATGTTGCTTGTATATGTAAGTTGGAAGTCTTCAGAGAAAAGCAATGTAAATGTAAATATCATATTCTATACATACAATTTGCATGGCTCTATGCAGTAAAGTTTGAGAAAGCCTACAACTTTTTATCAAAATCTGTTTAGTGTAGAGACTAAGAGTAGATAATAAACTAATCATTCATTCTAAATTTGCTTATTTGTTGAAATTATTCCTTGCATTCTTGGTATTATGCCAAAAGCTGAGGATACAGAAATATATATATATATATATATATATATATATATACATATATGGCCTAGATTTTCAGGAGTGAGCAATTTATTTGGGAGATAGAGACATGTTTATAAATATTAGGAGTTCAGATACCTTGTTCTATTTATTTTATATTTAATATCAGATAAACAAAAATCCTTCCTACCCTTTAGACACAGAAAGGACTCACTTAACTGACTACTAAAGGGATAAAAATTTCACACCCATTGACTTAAGCCTCCAGATGGGTAAAGTTATACCAGAGATGATGTGCACAGTGGGCCTCAGTTTGATTGTGATGACCTTTTTGTGTGTGGTATTTGATTTGGTTTGATCATTTTTATACTATAGGAAATTGGTCCATAATCTTTTTCTCTAGTGTCTTTATCTGATTTTTGGTATCAGCATAATGATTGCTTTGTAATAAGGGTTTCAGAGTGTTCCTTCTTTTTGTTTTTATTGGATGATTTGAGAAGTATTGGTGTTAGTTCTCCTTTGAAGGTCTAGTAGAGTTCTACAGAGAACTGATCTGGACCCTGGTTTTTTTTGTTTGTTTGTTTGGTTTTTGTTTTGTTTTGTTTTGTTTTGTTTTTTAGGGGGTCGAGGTTTTATTGCTGCTTTGTTTTTTGTAAGTCTGGTAAACTTATTTTTACCATCTTGGTTTGATTTTATGGGTCATTACATCTAGAAATTCATTCCTTTCTTTTAGATTTTCCAGTTTATAGGACTACTGGTTTTTGTTTTGTAAGGTATAGCCCTCTGCTTTTATAACTTTCATTAGTACCTACCACAATATCTGCCTTTCCATCTCTACTTTTATTAATTTGGGTTTTCTCTCACTTCATTTTAGTTACTTTGATTAAGGATTTGTCTACTTTTTCTGTTTCAAAGAACCCCCTTTTTTAAAAAAATTAGTAGTTGTTTGTATTTTTTAATTGTTTCTATTTAATATTTCTCTTTTTTCCTAATTATTTCTTCCTGTCTAGTGCTTTTATGCTTTGTTTGTTCTTGTTTATCCAGTGCTTAAAGGTGCATCACTAACTTACTTGAGTTCTCTGGTTTTTCCCCTTTAATTTAGGCCCTTACAATTATCAACTTTATTTGTAGGACAGCTTTCATTGTATCCCTCAGGTTTTGATATACTGTATTTTCATTTTCATTTAGTTCCATGAATTGCTTTACTTCCCCATTTATTCCTTCAGTGATCAGTGAATAGTTTGTTATTTAATCTCCATAAGTCTCTGTCATTTTCCTTATTTCTAGCTTTATTCTAGCTTTATTTGTAGCTTTATTCCATTGTGGTCAGATAGAATCCAAGAGGTTATTTAAATTATCCTATACTTGTTGAGACTTGCCTTATGTCCTAATATGTGACTTATTCAGAGAAAGTTTCATGGTTTTCTGAAAAAAAATAGCTATGTAGTATTTGGTGGAATATAACGTAGATGTCTGTTGACTTGTGATGTCATTGAACTTTGTTTCTCTAATTATATTTTGTCTGGATGTCCATCTATTAGTGAGAGTAGAGTATTGAAGTCACCACTACTGTTGTATCGGAATTAATCTCTGACCATATTTAGTGGTATTGGTTTTGTGAATTTGGGTCCACCTGTGTTTGCTCTGCATGTGCTTAGGATTGCAATGACTTTGACAGACTGATCCCTTTTGTATGCAAGGATCTTCTTTCTCTTTTCTAACTAGATTGGGTTTGATTCTATATTGTCAGGTGTTAGAATAGTTGTCTTAGGGTTTCAATTGCTGTGATGAAACACCATGACCAAAAAGCAAGTTGGGGAGGAAAGGGTTTATTAGGCTTATTCTTCAGCAATGCTGCTTATCTCTGAAGGAAGTCAGCACAGGAACTCAAACAGGGCAGGATCCTGGAGGCAGGAGCTGATGCAGAGCCCATGGAGGGTAGCTGCTTACTGGCTTGCTTCCCATGGCTTGCTCACCCTACCTTTTTAGAAGACCAGCAGCTCAGGGATGGCACCACCCACCATGGGCTGGACCCTCCCCCATTGATCACTAAATGAGAAAATGCCTTCCAGTTGGATCTCATTGAGGCTTTTCCTCAACTAAGGCTCTTTCCTCTGATAACTCTAGCTTGTGTCAAGTTGACACACAAAACTAGCGAGTACAATGGTGACGAATGCTTGCTTCCTGGTTCCATTTGCTTTACATATCATGTCTGTCCTTTTACCCTAAGGTTATGGTATCTGTCTTTGTTGATGAGGTGTGTTTCCTGGAGGAAGCAAAGGGATGCATTCTGTTTTCTAATCCAGTCTTCTACTCCATGTCTTTTACTGGGGTTTTGAGGCCATTAATATTCAAGGTTTTTATAGAAAAGTTTATATTAATTCTTTTCATTATGTTGATTTTGTGGTGTTTCCTTGGTCCTCATTTGCTTAACTATTCTCATATTGTTCATTGCTCCCTGTAAGTTTCAACGTGTTCATCCTTTTCTTTACGACTACATATCCATTCTGGTATTCTTTTTAGAGTTAGCACAGGGATCATACTTTCCTTTACTTTGTTTTTATCATAGAATACTTTTGTTGCTCCTTCAATTATGACAGATAATTTTGCTGAGTATAACAGTCTGCATTGACAACTGTCATTCTTCAGAACTTAAGATACCTCTTTCCAGTCTTCCTGGCTTTGAATATTCCTATTGAACAATTAGCTGTAATTGTAATTGTATTGACCTATCTTATATGTGACTTGACCCTTCTCTCTTGCAGCTTTCAATACTGTTTCTTGGTTCTGTCTTTTTAGGGTTGCAGTTATGATATGGCATGGGGAGTTTTTTTCTATTCCTCTATTTGGTTTTCTGTATATCTTTGTGCTCAGAAGGTTTTCTCTAAATTTGAGAAATTTTCTTCTATAATTCTAATGAAAATATTTTCTATGCCTATGGAACTCTTCTTTTGATGAAGCTTTTATTGATTTATTAACCTTTTCACTTACCCCATCATTTGGGTTAAGCTTTTCTTCTGTATTTCTGTTTCTTTATTGAATTCCACTTTTCATATGTTTAAATGACTTCCTTATTTCCTTTAGCTAATTGTGTGTGTTCTCTTGAAAACTATACATTACCTCTTTGAATTCTTTGAACATATTTATAATCATTTTTTCAAGTTATCTGCCTGTAATTTCATCTAAATTATGCTCACTGGAAGCCATTTCTGTGGGCGTGGTAGTTTGGGGAAAAGGCATGCTGTCTTGGTTTTTCATGTTACTTTTGTTTCTGTTAGGATTTGCACATGAGGAATGAGTCATCTTTCTTCTCACAGTGGAAATTGGTCCAAATTATTTCCCTCAGTGGGATACAGTGTTTCTTCTGACTCCCAGAGTTGTCTTTTTGTGGTAGTTTGCTCAGATGGGGGCAAAAAAATTACTCAGTGGTCCAATCAACTGTACCCTGTGTGCTCTTTGATCACAGAATTCTGAGCTACCTGCCACTGTTTGTAATTTGACCTTGCTTCAGTTTGTGCTTTGTTTCACTCCACCTGTGGGTGGCTCTCCACCTCTGTTACTGTCTAGTATGGATCCCCACAATTATGTGTCTTAACCTGGGTCACCTTTGGACTGGTCCCTACCTACTCCACTGCCTGGTGTGGGTCCCTATTCCTGTTTGCAATAGCCTAGGTCACCTCTGGGCCAGTCCCTGACTTCATTACTTCCTAATATCACTAATAACATTTTAAATTACATTTAATTTTTTATTTTATTTCATTTTTTATTTGTTTGTTTATTGTGTGGGCATGTATATGTGTATATATGTGGAGGGGAGCATGCATGTGCCACACAGCATGTATGTGGAGAAAAACAGACAACAGGACTTTGGGAGTCAGTTCTCTCTTTCCATCATAGGAGATAAGGAATCAAACTCAGGTCATCAGGCTTGGCAACAATGTCTTTAACTACTAAGGCATGTTGCTGGCCCCAGTAAAAATTTTAAGAGATTCTATACTAAAATGTTTTGGTTTTATTGAGCTCAATATGACAAACCAGAAATAAATGAATATCTTATGCATTTAGACTTTGGGTCCTAGAAGATGTATGATCTCACACTTAGCTCATATTCCTATTAGACTGCAGCCCTTATCTAAAGAAAAATAGGCAAAATATTTAGTTCACCACTGATGGTTTCTTGGAGGATGGGAGTTATCACATTCAGTTGTGTGCCCATTTGGAGATTCCAAACTCATAGTCACATACACCTGATTATCTTACTGGGTCATGAAACCAAACAAAAGGCATGAGAAAAAAAAAAGACCTGTAGATGTGGGTCTCTGTTTCCTTCAGTTTCTGGATGAAGCTTCTCTGGCGACAATTGGGCTAGGCACCAATCTATGAATATAGCAAAATATCCTTAGGCATCATTACATTAACTCCCCCCCTCCCCAGTTGTGTTTGGTTCTATCCTAGGTCTCTGGGCCAACCAGCCTCTGGGTCCTAGCATTCCAGGAAGTGTCAGGGGTGGACTCCCTCTTGTAGCATGGGTCTCAGTCTAGACCAGTCATTGGTTGGCCACTCCCACAATTTCTGTGCCACCTTTACCTCAGCACATCTTGTAGGCAGGACAAGTTGCAGAGCTCAGGGAATCCTGCAGAAGTGAGAGAGGAAGGACTGTAGGAGCCAGAGGGATCAAGGACATCACAAGAAAACCCACAGAATCAACTAACCTGGGCTCATAGGGACTCACAGAGACTGAACCGACAACCAGGGAGCCTGCATAGGCCTGACCTAGGCACTCTGCATATATGTGACAGTTGTGTAGTATACAGTACATGTACTGTTGTGTCTTCTTGTGGGACTCCTAACAGTGGACGCAGGCGCTGTTTCTGACTCCTTTGCTTGCTTTTGGGACCCTTTTCCTCATACTGGGTTGCCTTGTCCAGCCTTAATATGAGGGGAAGTGCCTAGTCTTACTGCAACTCGATATGTCATGTGTTGTTGATATCCATGGGAGGCCTGTCCCTTTCTGAACAGAAAGGAAGGAAGAATAGATTGAGGAGGCAGAGGGTAGGTTGGGGGTGGGAGGGACTGGGAGGAGAGGAGGATGGGGAAACTGTGATCAGTGTATAAAAAAATAAAATAATATTAATAAATCATTAAAAATGACCTATAGAGAGGAAGGGGGTACTGAGAGTGAGAGAGATTAGAGGGAATTGGGGTGAGATTAATCAGAATACATTATATACATATATAAAATTATCAAAGAACCGGGTGATGGTGATGCACACCTTTAATCCCAGTACTTGGGAGGCAGAGGCAGGCGGATCTCTGTGAGTTAGAGGCCAGCCTGGTCTACAGAGTGAGTTCCAGGGCAGCCAGTGCTATTACACATAGAAACCTTATCTCAAAAAACCCAATTAATTAATTAATTAATTAATCAAAGAACAAGTTTATTTAAGAATTAAATTCACAAATAAATAAACCAGCTGTTTCTTCAACCTGAGAATTTGCTAAAAATAAAATAAAAGTTGATGGTATACTGGAAAATGCCTGAAATAACATTAGATTAATAGTCAAAGAATGGTTTTCTGAACTCAGCTTTGCTGCCAAAGGATTGGATGCAGGCACCAGCCCTCCGGATCTCTGTGGGAAGACAGTGATGCTAGGTGAGAAACAGCAGAGGTTCCAAAGAACAATCACAAAAGAGAACCCTCCAATAACAAAATAATAGAAGTCTGGTGAGATTGAGTAACACTGAGCTTGAGAAGGCATGGCAGGAGGTGAGGTCACGAAGGTGGGCCAGCCAGCTCTTCAGGGAGACCTGGAAACAAGGCAGGGTCAGTTTGAAGTGTGTGGAAAGCCACAGGAAGTTCCCAACACAATGGCATGGACTGATTTGCGTTTTTAAAAAGACCTCTTTGTCTGGCTGAAAAACAAGCGAGCAAGAGGAGAAGCAGGCAGGCCAGCAGCGATTTGAGTAGTCCTGGCAAGAGCTTGGGTTAAAAGTAGGGTTGATCTTGAAATGTGCATGCTATTTGCTCTACACTTCAACCCTTCATCTCTCACAATCCTGTAAATGTTTTATATATGTGAGAAAGAGAGAGGGTGGCTGTGTTTCTTCCTAATTTTTGCCTGGGGTGTCTGGATTTGGGGGATGTTTATCATTTTGGTGACAAAAGAACTGATGTCAAGATAAAAAGTACTATTAAAAAGTTGCTAGGTGTTTTAAGTCTATGGTTTGATAGAAAGGTTGGGGAAGTTAATGTAAATGTGGGAGGCAGCCTATGTGACTGGAGAGAAAATCAACACAATCTTGTGAAATAAGGTCAGGAAGGTACAGAGAGTTCTTGTGTGGACTGACAGACTGCTGGGAGACTGCTCATCCCACAGGGAGGAGACATTATCCAATGCAGAGATACCTCTGACTGAAGCTTTTCTAGAAACTTCTGTCCCTCCCTCCATTCTTGCTATCTGCAGGCAGTCGGAGAAAAAAATAAAAATAAAAACATCTTTGTTAGTGTTGTTTTTCAAAAAATGGGATCATTATAAGCAGGAAATCATAAAATAGAGGGGAAATTACTTCATCAGCCCTTGGCTGGAGCCTACAAATTAGAGAATTACACAGGAAGGCATTAAACAGGGGCGTGAGAGATATGAGTTTGATTTTATTAGTCTTAGATGAGAAATGAACTTTCTTTTGAAAGCTCCAAGAACCTCTGAGGCCCAAGTTGAAATGCAGTGCCGTAGGATACAACACAGACCAGGGAAGCCCTAGCCAGTCATGGAGAGAGTGGGACATACTGCAGCTTTATGGCCAGTAAAGTCAACACACTGTTGAAAGCATTTGAATGCTAAGGATGATAGTCCATGCTTAATTTAAAACATATAATCTGATTATATATTTTATAATATATAATATTATAAATAGATTATATATTTTATAATATATAATATATTCATATATACTATATAATCTGATTAGCATATTTTACTTTTTTCTTTATCCATGTTTCTTTTTTATTTACTTCAGAGTTACTCAGATCCAAAAATATTCAGTAACAATAGAAGGGAATGAAATGATGAAATGTTGTAATCAATTAATTTGATTAATAAAATATTAAATATTTGTATATATATAGATATAGATATACTATTTAGGTACCCTGGATTTAAATACACTATTAAATTATTGTCATTTATTTTATATGTATGACTATTTTGTCTGCATGTATGTCTGTGCATCACATGTGTGCATGGTAGCTATGGAGGCCAGAAGAGGGTATTGGTGCCCCTAGAACTGGAGTTACAGATGGTTTTGATCTGTCATGTGGGTGCTGGGAATTGGACCCAGGTCTTCTGGAAGAGCATTCAATGCTCTTAACTGCTTAGTCATCTTACCAGCACCAGGTGCCTAAGTTTTTAAGTGAGAAATTTGAAATAAATAAGCAATGATTGATCCCAAATGGAGTTATAACTTTAATGATAACACCAGCCAACTTGGTATGATGTGAGTGTAAACATACAACTTTCCAAATTGTGTATGTTTTGTGTCCTTTTACAAAAAATGGATTCTATGTGAAAGAATAATATTTAGAGATNCTTGGCATATTTATAAATTACTNCAGGCTTACTGTGTTATAAGTTTAGCTATTCCTCACTACAATCCTATATAAAAGCTTGAACTTAATATTTCAACAGTAACTTCATACTCAGAATAAGGTAGATAGATATATTTTGAGAGTCAGATACTATCATAAGCCTATAAGAGTTTTTTTTTTAGCAAAAATAAATAAAATGTCCCATTAAATCCTTTTCTGGGAATTCCTATCAAAGGAGGCAAAGAATCATCCACTGNCACACTTGATTGTCAGTTGGCCCCATGATGACTTTGTAGTAAACACAAGAGACCCATCTGAAAGTGGGTGGGAGGGTTCTGGTAGTTTGCTACTTCAAATCTGAAATTGCTGCTACATCTGATTTTTTTTTTTAACATTTAGTATCTAGAAGTTTCTTTTTCTAGACTTCAAGAATAAGTTAGGAATGAAAGAAGACTGTGGGAAATAGGTTGGGAGTTCTGAGAGGATCCTCTAGTCTGTGTTGACCTCTCCTCATGTCTACATGCTGTGAGATGAGCATCCAGACACCCAGCAAAGGGCCTTTTTGAACTATGAATAGTCACAAAAATAGACAATAAACAGGAGTGGGCAGAGGGTTGAAATTGATGGCACAAGTGAGAAGAAATAAAGTCATCTCAACAACTTTAACAAAGAGGAAGGCCAAAACAGGAAGGACAGATATAATACTAGAAAAAGGAGTTAAATGAGAGTTGATGGCTCAAACTCACTAGCATCCTCACCATATCCTGGAGGAGGTAGATTTTGTGTGTGTGTGTGTGTGTGTGTGTGTGTGTGTGTGTGTGTGTTGCATTTGTGACAGGCTAAGTGACTGTTCACGGTCAAATGACTAGTGGAGACACAACCCCTTTGTATGCAGCACTTATAGAAATAAATGCGGAGATGCTGATGATAAATTCTATAATCTTTTCAAATGCTTCTGTAATCTCCAAGAAAAAATATATTATATAATATAGAAGTGAACACAGTCTACTGCAGTTCCACTTTAATAATTTGCCTTAGAACTTTCTCATTCCTGGTCTTAGAGCTGTCTGAATGCACATCCTTAATTTCATTGAATTCCTTTGAAAGGAGTGTTAACCATCATATAGATATTCCTTTTTTAAAATTCATTTTTATTATTTTAAGTTATAAATGGAGTATGTGTACCTGTAGAGGCCAAAGGCATCGATTCTCTGGTATCCAGGAGGTTGTATACCACCTGACATGGGTGGTGGGAACTGAGCTCATGTCCTCTGCAAAAGTGATACTTTTTCTTAACCACTGAGCATCTCTGTAGACCTGCTTCTAAACATTCCTGCTGAAGGACTTCGGGTTTTATTTTTTAATTCCCTTATTCCTTTGGGTTTTTGTTTGACTCACCATGTAATCATATGAATGAGGAAGATTTTGTACAGTCATACCTAGTGCCTACCATCAAATTTTCCCAAAAGAAATTATGCATAGACCATCTGATTTCCAGAGAACAGTATTAAAAACAAGAGCAACTCTGCTAACACAGGAATTGCATCAGTGTTTGTGAGTAACAGGCCTACTGACACACAGAGTGTGAAGTATATAATCCTGATGACAACGTTAGAAGGAACATGGTTTTCAAGAAGATCAGGAGAAGAAAAGCACAAGTCCATAGAAACTAGCTTTGGGTCCTTTGGCAAGAAACATGTGCAAAACTGCCAGTGGGATGCCTGGCAGCCACTGCAGACCACACTTGCATGGAGAAGTATCATCAATCAGAAGGAAGGCACATGCATGGATTCTGCCTTAGGAAATCTACAGTCTGGCAGGGGCAAAATGATCTCACTTCATTTTATACACTTGTTTATGTGTTTCCATGAAACAACTTAGATGGAATTATTTGTCAAAGTTGTTTTTCTTCTTCTCGTCAGTTTACTCAAACTGCATATAATAAATTACTTACAGATCTGTCAATATGCACCAAGTGAATATCCACATAAGTGATATATGTAGACATACCTATGCTTTCCTCAGTCTCTGGAAAGTGGAGCCTCATAGCCAACTGCCAATGATCCTCACATCTTCCCCATAATCACTTCCTTTCAGTTTTATTTCACGTCAGTTTCCCTTTCTCCCTTTTCATTGCCATCATCTCTTTCCCCAGTGACACCTAGGGAATGGCTCCATCCTGCTGGCAGTTATTGGTGTTAAGAAGTATTTCCTTTATGGAAGGTAACCTCCAGATGACCCGAGAGTCAGGTCAGCATCCATGAGAGCTCTGCTACCCATAGGCCGGAAGAGTTAGTCCAATTGTCATGATGAATTTGATGGTAGGCGGTTTATAGCAAGGAGGCTTTGTTGGTGATTGAGTGCCTCTGATGGAACTAGAAAAACAGGACCTAAGCTAATGCCCCAGGGACAGTCATGGCCAAGAAGCTCATGGGGGTTGCAATTGAAAGTGCCACAGCTAACATTTCTAAAATTCTGTTTGTAGCTTTCCAATGATAATAGTAGTAGGTGTGCATGGTAATAACATAGGCTTTGTTCCTCTAACAATCCCCAATGTCTGTTGAGCACTGTTTCAGGCAGACACGTATGCTTTGTATATATTGTCTTATTTAAACCTCTCAGCAATCAGTGAGATAGCTCTTTTTCACACTAGAGAAAAACCAGAATTTGGGGACAACAGACTCGCCAAAGCTCGCACAGCTAGGTAATCATGTCACACATTTCCTCCCCGCAATGACTACTTCATTTCTTTCATTTCCCCATGTGCTCTAGTGGAGCAGCCGGCCTGGTGCTGCTAAAAGCAAGGAAGCTCCGCAACAACCTGAATATCAACTATTCTTACACCTGAGAGTGGAAAATACCTCTGAACAGATGTCAGCTCAAAATCTCTGCTTCAAAAGATCTCCCTGGGTCACCATGGCCACCCCTCTGCTTCTCTCTACTCTTTATTCTTCTGGCATGTTTTTAGTGTTGTTTTCTTCAGATCACGTATCACTACTAGACCATGTTATTCATCTCAGGCTGTCATAAGAAAATGGCACAAACTGCAGGAGTTCAACAACAGACATCTATTTGTTCACATTCCGGGAAGCTTGGGAGTCCAAGAGCAGTGCCAGCATAGTTGTGATCTGGTGAGGGATTCCTTCCTGACTAGTGGACAGCCACCTTCTCATTGCTTTCTTACATGAACACACCACCCACTGTGTGTGTGTATGTGTGTGTGTGTGTGTGTGTGTGTGTGTGTGTGTGTGTTATACATCCCTCTTTATACAAGTCCTGACAAATGAGGACCCCACCCTTATGATCTCATTTAAACATTATTATCTACCATGAGCTCTATCACAAATATAGCCACATGGCAAAGCTTCAACATATAATNTCTGTGGGCCAGCAACTCCATGCATAGGGCTTAATATCTATTGAATAGCTCATGGATGTGGTTATTGTGTATTCCCCACTAATAAGATCAATGTTGGTAGGGACTTAAGAGTGTTCTTTATTGCATTCCTAATAGCGCTGACTCATACATAATGGGTGCTCCATAAATATTCATTGAGCAAATAGTAAACAGAAAGNTCTCTCTTCTCCATCCATACCAAAAAATTCTCTGTGAACTAAATGAGAAATGGGAAACTCATGCATTGCAGCCTTCCAAATTTTCAGAGCCAAGCTTGGCTGCTGAGTAAGCTTGGGAGCCTGAAGCTGGCCATGCAGTTGTCCTCTGTGTCATCTCTGAGCACATTCTGGGAGAAGACCCTGGCAGGCAGAGGTTTGCAGCAGTGCTGCCCCCTGCAAATGTCACATTGTAAAGTGAGTGTAACTGTCACAGAAAGGGACAGATGACAACAGGTACGGGTTGAGTGGCAATTGATCCTCTGAGAGGACACTATCCTCTATCATAGGATGTTGTCTCCATCACCAGNGACTAAGTCCTGCTATCTCCCTTGTTTGGCATGTGCTAGAGTTGGGGCCATATTTAGGCTGATAAATCCATTCAAAGTGTNTGCTCTGGTTGTGGTGACACAGAAGAGAACTTATTCACCCATGATACATCTTGACTCAGGACATCTTGTAGGAGGGAAGAAGAAAAAATTGGCAGTAACACTTTCTGTTTCTTAGGAAGGAGATACTAAGGTTTCTTCCCTATCTCTCCTAATACAGAGCATGGTATTCAGTAAATGTCAATGGCAGTGCAGGCTACGGTGTTGAAGTACAGCTTCAGCAATAGCCAACATCTACACTGATAGCCCCAAGAAAAAGAGGAACCAGTTAGGATCTGTGTTTGTATCATTGGATAAAATGCTCCCTGCTTCTATCAACATCTAAATATTAATGTTTTGGGGTTTTTTTGGTTTTTAGANATGAGGTCTCACTATGTAGCCTTGGCTGGNTTAGAATTCACTATGTAGATCAGGCTGGCCTCAAACTCATAGAGGTCTGCCACCTGCTTCTGCCTCTAGTGTGCTAGGATTNGGGGAATGCACTACCACAAGTGGCTAAATATTAATTGTAATGTTAACTNCCTAATTCTTATGAGTATTAGTGGGATGATATCATGAACCTTTTCTACCTTTTCTCATTCACTCTTTTCCCCAAGAGATGAGCACANAGAGAGTTCTTATGAGTGTGTGAATGAAGNTAGACATGAAGAGACTGTATTTGTATTAACACTTTACAGATGGGAAAAGNCTANTGATGTGTCTAGTTAACATTAAAATGAATCCGAAGTTCCATGATTCATTTGCCTTCTGGTTAAAGTCCACAAAGATAGACTATTGGCTTTCTGTAAATCCCAAATACTTAGATGTTATGTTTGAATTTGTCCTCTCTCTCAAAAATTCTCCTTGGCTTGGTCCTCAGTACAGCAAACGCACGGATGGAACTTTGGGGACATAATTGAATTTTGAGGTCTATGACCTCATTAATACTGTAATGGATTTACAAAGTGATGGCATTACTTGGAGGTATGGAACCTTGCAGGAGTTGGACNCAGTTGGTAGAAGAAGGCCCCTAAGGGCCATATCCTGTTCTGAGATCCTGCCTCACACTCTCTCTTATTGGGCAGCATAGAGAGAAAGAAGCAGCTGACCTTCCCCACATGGCGGGCCAGTACCTTCTGCCTTAGCATGGCTGAGAGACAATGGATGCAGTGACTGTGGACTGAAACCTCTGAAAGTGTGAGCTAAGACAGACCTTCCCTCCTTTGTTTTTCGGGTTTTCTGTCATGGCAGTGAAAAGCTGGTTAAGACATGAGAACAGAGCCTAGCTGCATATCAGAAGTTTAATAAACATTTGTGCTAGTGAGATCTTTTGAGCTTTATCTTAATGCCCATGCCACTTGAAGCTCGGTGACCTCCCTCTAAGAGGCTCTCCATCACTGTTTGAGCNTCTTCTCTGTNAAAGGAATCCCTCATGCTTCAACTGTGGCATTTCCATCATCTGTCAGTTCTAAATGTTTAAGGTTATTTTTATGTACTTGGAATATTTCACAACTGTCACAATAAAATAAAGTTATTTCAAGTCCTGCTCGTGAAAAACTGGTGAGCAGGACAGAGACAAGGAGAGCCCAGATGAGAAATTGGAGGATTTACTCAAGGTGATATTGTTCTCACAGCTGGATGGTCAGATACATGTCTATTACATGTACAGTCACTCCCAGCAGCTCTTCAGCCTGGCCTTGCTCACCTACTGCTAAGATCTGAGGATGCAGCCCTAACAACGGGCTGATAGCTGAACTAGTAACAACAGTTGATGGTGTCATAGCACCGATGTCTGCCAGGTCTGTCCTAAGTCTTTCATATATAAGAATGGATTTAGTCNTTACAAGAACCCCATCCTATCACGGTGACTAGTGGGAAAGCCAAGGGAGGGGGAAAACTAAGCACATATTCCATATCGTACATCTCAGAAGTGGCAGAGGCAACTCGGAGCACAGGAGTATAGCTCGGAACTCTCATGGCTTATCTGTGCACTACAGTGTGTCAGGAACCACCCTGATGCCCCCCAGAGCATCTGTCCACTTCCTTGTATCCAATAACTACTTGCTAGTTCGTCAGTTGTGCAATGTTTTCAGGTGCCAACAGGGTGACCACCCATGGCACGCTCTCCGCAATTGCTCTTACCTTTCTCCCTTCTGCAGACAGTAAGTTCCTTTGTTTGTTTTGACTGTTTTTAACCAGTCATCTCCATCCANGCTCCTCCTGTTCAGTCTCCTTTGGCCATCTGTCAGCCCCTTTCAATTGCCTGGATCTCAANTCAAAGGAGGACCAGGGACCTTGTACCACTTCTGACCTTTACAAGCATCTCTGTCCGTAGCTCCCTCTGCCCTCCCCTCCCTCCCACCCTGTGCTCTTTGCTAGTGTTGAGATTTTCTGCTTCCTTCATGAACACCATTTTATCACTAAAACCTCTCACTTGTGTTATTGATTAGGGTCCATNAAGAATTGGGTATGTAGCTGAGACTATATGGATTATTCTTGGCCACATTCCCAATCCTTTCTTGTGGACATTACTACTGTAGTTCTCTTCAGCAAAGTTTTGTTGTTGCCCTTTCCCAACTCCCACANGNCCGTCCATCTTCCCNTTGATCTGAACCTGTNGTCTCCTCCTTTACACTTCAAACCCTTATGATCGTATTAAGAATTCTATCTCTGAACAAATGCAGGCTTTCCAACATGGCACATTGTAGCTTACCCCTTCAGAGAGCCCTACGCACCCTGCTTGAAGCGGAAGCCATGCCCATCCTGTGGCAGGGGATCCAGGCCTTTTTCTTTTGTTTGGTGTAACTCTCAGCTAGAAGCAGAGAAGCAAACAATTGTGTTCCCTACCCTCCAAGTTCATTTCCAACCCCGTGGTCTCTGTATGGCTCCAAGGTCTCATCTGCTGGCATCCCATGCCTGGGTGTGACTCACTGGAAATGTNNATGCCAGCAGACAGTGATTTCACNGTATTCCTGACATGCATTTCAGGAAGCAGGCACTTCTGGCTTGTCTGTCCTGGATTAAAGTTCCTTTACCTAATGTCCTTAGTTCTATGCCCCTCATTGAAAAGTACCATAGATCTGGATCAGCATACCTCTTCTATAAGGGGCCTGGTAATAAATACTTTAAACTTTGGGACTAGGGAGGTAACTCAATTCCTAAAGCGTTTGCCAAGCATGAAATCCCGAGGTCCAATCCCAGAACTCATGCCAAAACAAACAAACAAAAAGTGGGCACATGGCACNTTGTTATAATCACAGTGCTGAGGAGGCTTGCTAGCTAGTCAGTCTAGCCTGCTTAGGAAGTCCCGGGGCCACTGAGGGCCCCATCTCAAATAACAAAGTCCTTAGGCTTGAAGAATGAGAGCCAGGGTTGTCTTCTGGCTTCCACATCATCATCAACAACAACAACAATAACCACCACAACAATAATACACACATAATTAAATAGATATACATAATTAGCTTTCTGGTACAAAAAGTAAATAAATAAAAGTCTNCAAGNCTTGCACTGACTAACTCGATTATTTTTGGAGTCCTGTAGCTTTAGTTGATCTTGTTAATGAGTAAAACTGTGTGTCTAGCTTTGTGCTATCCTCCATGGGTTTTTCCCTGTTGGATTATATTCCAGAATTTTAGAAGTAGTTTTCAAACATTCCAGCTGCGTATCAGCTCTATTAGGTGCCCTGCACTGCCCCCCTGTGGCTGAGATGAGGGTTGCAGTCACAGCTAGCAGTTCGAAGCATCTGAGCTGGTTTGAAGGTCATATCCTACCCAGACAGTGATGTGCCAAGCACAGGCTAGTTAGAAAAACACGTGGTTTGCTTTTGTTAAGAACTTTTTTTGCACTTGTCTCCTCACATGACTTTGCTGAATATGGTATTTTTATGTTTTACCTGATTCTTCGTCAGATATTCTCATCATTCCATGAGGGCAGGGGAACACAAGATAATGTATCACCCTAGAAATCAGTACAGCAAAGAAATCTACCTTTCAGAGTCATTATTAAGATTGATTCTAAGATTCTGGTCAAAAAGTAACCAACGGCAGGTGTGTGTGTGTGAGAGAGAGAGAGAGAGAGAGACAGAGACAGAGACAGAGAGACAGAGACAGAGAGACAGA
>LZPO01055536.1:32119-46549 GCA_001675575.1 Neotoma lepida | reverse complement strand
CACCGTGAAAGCTGGACGAGTTTTTGCACTGAAGGCATCTTTGTGTTAGGTTTTCTGTGTGCGCCAAAAAAAATTGTTAAGCATCACTGTAGTATTTCTAAGAATTGAGCGCCACCTGCTGGTCAACTAGAAGATTGCTAAACAGCTGTAAACGTAGGGTTTNTTTACTTTTCTTAACCAGGCCAAGGAATGAAATTATTTTCAGGGGTTAGAGNGATGAGCAGTTAAGAGCACCGGATGCTCTTGCAGAAGACCAGGGTTTGAATTCAAACACCGACAGGGTATCAACTGTCCATAACTCTAGTTTGGGGTGATGTTACTTCCTCTAGCCTCCTCCACCTGAGCAAAACACCTATCCANGTAAAAATAGACAATAAATTTACTTTTAAAAGGGATCTTTTAAAAGTAAAGAAGAGCTGGCTGCTGGTGGCGCATGCCTTTAATCCTAGCACTCTGGAAGCAGAGGCAGATGGATCTCTCTGAGTTCGAGGTCAGACTGGTCTACAAAGTGAGTTCCAGGACAGCCAGGGCTGTAACACAGAAAAACCCTGTCTTGAAAAAACAAAACAAAACAAACAAATAAATAAATTAAAATAAAGAAAATTATTTTCAGTTTCAAAGCATAATAGTCACCTAGGAATCCACAAAGATTTCTGTGAATTCCTTTTCGTGCCCTCCAAATGGATGTTTATTTACGACATGANTAATCTTCATAACAACAGGACATTTTCACATTTATTACAGTCCCAGATACTCCCTGNCCAAAGACCCACCCCTGGCTCTATGTGATGGACAGCTGTCTGTCACTGCACAGGTGGATTAAAACACTCATGAGTAGAAATTGCAGGAGGGAAACGACATGTACCTCGAGCACACAGGGACTGTGTTCTCTTGTTATCACTTTAAACTAGCCGTTCTCAACCTGTGGGCCATGCCCTCCAGCAGGGTCGCAGATCACATATTTATTATTATGATTCATAATGGCAGCAAAATCACAGTTATGAAGTAGCAATGGCATAATTTTACAGTTGGGGGGGGTCACCATAACATGAGAGGAACTGTATTAAAGGGTCACAGCATTAGGAAGGTTGAGAACCACTGCAATACACCAGCTGCTTGCACAGCACTGTCTTATGTATCCTGCAAGTATAGAGATGATTGAAAGATATGAACCAATTGCAGAGATTCTAGGCAAATACTGTGTCATGCACATCTGGAGTTTGTGAGGGACAGCCCTGGCTTGGGGAAAATTCTCTCTGGTTCTGGGAGCAAGNCTCTCAGGAGAAGGAAGAGCTCTTCCTTCCTCAATGGTGGAAAACACAATATAGCACTCATCTATAGATGACTGGCTAAATGTGAACACTCTGTCCNCCTGTGCAAGCAAGCCTATACCAAGGAAGCAGGCAATTAGCAATTCAAAGCTAGTAGATCTGGTTTTTAAGTTCTCTCACTACTGAAGTCCATGCTTTCGTATTTTATTGCTTAGAAACACTACACTAAGGCCTGCCCCCAACTTACAGGGGTCATATTAGTTCCTTGACATGACTTACACTAATTTTGAAAATAGCAGTGCTTTGTGTAAAATGTCTAGACTCGGGATAACCTTAACAAGTGTCTTCCTCATCCAAATATCTCTAAGCCCCTTCCTTACCAGCAGTGAATGGTGTCATCTGCCACAGCCAACTTAATAGCTTGGAGACAGGAGTAAGTCACTACACTTAAGTTTTAAGCATTTAATTTCTGGCACCCATAAAGAATGCACANATTGAGTCTCTGAATTACAAGGTGTGGGCAGACATGTCATTGCTGCCAGAATGCCCTCCCCCAACAGAAGGAAGAACACTCTCCCAGTGAAAGAGATGATGGGAGTTTGAAGCAACTCCATGACTTTATATTCATAAACAATGTCTATTTAATGGCATAAAATTATTAAAGGAANGATCAGCAGTCTCTGGGTATTGAGAGGAGTGTGTTCTTTGAAGTTTTTTCTGTGTAAGAAGAATAATGGGAAGGCATCTTTTTCCAGGACTTTCCAAACATGTACACGTCAAATGGCATGATCACACGACAGTTTAAATGGCTGGAATGGTGCCCAGGCTTGGAAATTTTTTTTAAGATTTCCAGGTGTTTCTGTGTACTGCCAGGCTCTGTGGAAAAAAAAATCCTCATGCCTTCCAGAACAGATCAAAGGCTCTAAGCAAAATTCTAGGGATTGAAGAGTGAAGTCAGGAAAACAAAGTAAACACTAAGTTAAATAATGAACTTCAGGAGCCAGTGAGTTAGAACACCCTGCCTTAAAANGGGAGAGATCTGCTATTGAGAGCACGGTCTGGACATGTAGAGATGGTTGCTGAGAAACAACCATAGCCTTCCCACGTGTCACCAAGCTGGGAAGCAATCCGAATGAAAGCCATGCACTCGGTATTCAGCATGGCATCCTCAATGGGACGTCTTTCACACCTCTGTAAATCTAACCTTTCTTTTCTACTTCCACCACTGACAGATGACTTACTGCACACTATTCGGTTGATACCGAATTATTGTATTATTGATACCAAATACAGTATTGAAAGGTTGACAAGGAGCTGGAAAGATGGCTCAGTGGTTAAGAGCACCCACTCCTTTCCCAGGTTTGGTGAGCACACATGTAAGGTAGCAGACAACTGCCTGGAAATCCAGAAGGGTCCCCTATGCCTTCTTCTGCCCCCATGGGCATCTGCACACAAGTGGTCTACACACACAGACAAATACACACAAATTTAAAATAGCATCTTTCCTAAGAAGTTAACAGAGGCAATAAGAGCATAAGGCAGGAGTTGGTTAATGAATCATTGCCATGAATCATCTGAGAATCTCATGAAAACTCATATTTACCAACCTAACCCAAGAGCCTTTGGCTTAGGACTAGGGTGAGGGTTGGAGCAGGGATGTTTGNGAAATTTGTCAGGTTTTGAAGTAAGGTTACCTTTGGGGAGCTAAATATTACAAGTCAGTATATTTTGAAGTTCCAGATTACACTCACAAGCTGCCTAGTTAAGAAAACTTATACCCTCCTTCCATGACAGTGAAGTGTACACCGTCACTTGCAAGGTAATGTTATGTCATCAGAACTATTTTAGTTTTTTCTCATTTTATTTTTAGTTCTTTAAAATGCCATATACTGTATTTTAATGATATTACTCCTCCCACAATTCATAGTCCCCTTCCCTACCCTCCCAACTGTGTAATTTTTTTAAAAAGTTCTTCAAAAGCAATTTGTGCCATCCAAATGTTCCTGGGTGTATGCTTTTATGCTGTAGAGTGAATGACTTACCAGGGACTGCACTCCTACAGAAGAAACTCTCTCCCTCTCCTGGTAGCTAATAAATGCCAGTAGCCTCACAGGTGTTGGTGGGACTGTGTGCCCCACTCCCGTCTCCTTGCTGGTATTTGGTATGACTTGGGCTAACAGAGATTTTGTACATTCCGTGAGTTTATGTATGCATTTCCCCATGGTATCCAGAAGATAANGTNTCCCTGTAGTCATTCCCCATCTNGGGCTCTTACATTCTTTCTGGCCCCTGCCTTATGTAATGATCCCTGAACCTTGGGAGAGGGATTGAAGTTTGTGTGTTCCATTTAGGGCTGACATTCTGCCGTCTCTTATTCTCTGTACCTTGGCCAGTTGTGGATCTCTGTGTTCACCACTACCTACTGCAAACACCACATACAACCACAGAATGAATAAATCATCCCAGCAGGCAACACCAAAGTTACATATCACAGTCATCATATACCTAAAGACACTGTACACAGAGTCCTGGTATTATGAGTTCATTTACATAAAGCTTAAAATCGGCAATAACCCCTAATTTTAGGATTAGTATTCTAATAGTGAGTCCCTTGGGGTTAAGTGGGCTCCTGGGGGATTCTGGATAGCAATCCTGCTGTCTTGCTTATCTCTGTGTGCTTAACTTTGTGAAAATGTGTTGGTTTTCATACATAGCATACGTTTATGTTTAGACACAACATTTTTATGCAACAATATGCTTTATCCTATGTTAGAATCATAGAAGCCAGGGCATCCGTAGCCCTCTTTTGTCATGTAAAGATGTGCTGGATACTGGAAACTGCTCCCAGCGAATGTTGGAGAGAGTCTATGGCACATCATCTGCAGTGTTCCAAGCGCTAGGGATAGTGATTTTGGTTCCCTAGGACTCTGAAAACCCAAAAGGGGATGGTGGGTTGCACAGTGTTCAGAGGCTCTGTGCAAGCCATTCTGACCTCAGGGAGGCCTAAGCAAGGACAAGGCTAAACCTCAGGACATGAGATCATGGATCACCCCTACATATCTCTGGGTGTTCCCCCAGTCTGTGAGGGCCCCATACCTACTGAATCTCTGCCATCATTCCCAGCCTTGTTCTGAATGGATGATTCCTCTCCCTTCTGCTTCCCCCTCCCCCTGTCCCCCTTCTTATCAAGGCCACCCATTTTCACTTGCGCTACCAATAAGTCTATTTTGACAGTCTCTCCTGGCCTCTGTAGGCACTGTACTCACATGCCTAAAACCATTCATATTCACATAATTTTAAACACTCTTAAGTACATAAATTATAAATAAATAGAAAGGACACTCAGAAATTTGGTAGTGGGGAGTACTCTCACCATGGGCCCACTCTCCAAGTTCCCACTTAGTTCTGAGGGAGTCCCACTATGTGCCTANGGGGCTAATGGTGCTGCAGACCTGGAGCCCCACTTTGAGAACCATTCAGTACCTTAGTGCTTACAGTGACGTGTCTGTACCTTTTCCATTCTCCACAGGGATTCCTCTTGTTGTATGTTTCCTTTTTGTCAAAATCCTCGCACTCAACCAACCAGGTAGAAATACAAGTATCAATGAAATATTCTTTCCTGAATTGTTAACATCTATGACCTTGCTCTGGCTTGAATTCTGATATTAACTAAAGTACATGCATTGCTTGCTCTCTGTTTACACAGCGGTGACCCTGTCTGTCAGCTCCTGATTAGCATCAGATCACAGATTTGTCATGTTCCCAAGTGCACCCAGCAGGGTGGACTGTGGATTGCTNAGCTCACCCTGTTCTTGGCTGGCCTTGGTTAAAAACCACGGAGTCTTTTTTTCTCGCCTGCGGGTAGTTTGTTCATACCCACCGCACCTGAAAAAATGAAGCTTGCNTCTTGTAAAAATTGAAAGGTATTTAAGAAGTCCTTTGATACTGACTTATCCCCCAAATAGGCATTCCATGCCTTGTTTAAGCTGTGTGCTACCTCAACCACCAGGCTTCATGTCAGTGTCATCCCCAGAATTGAAATACTGCTGCCTGTGAGCTGAGCCGCAGGTTCCCTTCCATTTGATGAGGGTTGTGTTCTGTCAGGGAGGTCTACAAAAGCTCCCAGGTGAGCACAGCACAGAGANAGTTTGGATACCACTGGAGGCTCTGGTTCTCCCTAGGAACTTCAAGAGAGCCACAGATCTTCTTCCCGAGGATAATTTTGCCGAATCCCCATGCCTGCCTGCCTTCTGAGTGTGCCTCCTGTTGAATGAAGCCCTTCCTTTTGCACTCTGAGACATAAAGATATAATGATCTGCTCTTTAAATGCATCACAAAACATTAACTCCATCCTGCATCTTGAATAGACCTTCACTAAGCCAAAAGTGGGAAAAATCAAAAACAAACAACAACAACAACAACAAAAAAAAGACTAACAAATTTCTGAGCTCTGCATTTCCAGATGCAGTTGAACTACTCCACAAGGATTTGGCAGACTGTGGCATCCTTGTGATTGACAGCTTGAACATGACAGTATGCAGTAAATGTTCTTTTGGGAACCATTCTTCAATTATCACTCTGTTTCTTTTAAGCTAGCATGCAAAGCAATATGATTTGTTGGGTCATTCTCCTTCAGATACATCATTTCTACTTGTTCTTCTTCACTTCCTCCTTTGCTGCCTTCCCCACATTGCCCCATCCCCTCTTGGTGATCTCCCGGCTTCCCTCAAATAGTGCCCACTTCTGTCTTTATGTCACATGTGTCCCTCACCCTCTGTTTTTCCTCCTTCCACGCTCCCTTAACATCTCTCTCCCTCTCAGAGTAGGTCCAGTTCTACCTGCAGTGCATACACATCTCACACACTCACACTCACACACACACACACACACACACACACACACACACACACACACACACACAAAATCTATCATCTGTCTGTCTATCATCTATCTATTATCTGTGTATGTATTTGATCTGTGATATATATGTATATGTATTTCCATGGGTGAGAGATAACATTTAATATTTGTTGGACTGGCTTATTTTGTTTAACACAATAATTTTCAGTTGCATCCATTTTCCTGAAAATGTCAGATTTTCATCTTTCTTTGTGAATGAAGAAAATTCTATAGTGTGCTGTAACACAAATCTTAAATGGTCTTATTAATAAAAAACCCGGAACCAGATATTGGGATGAAAGCCAAAAGATCAGAACAAGCCAGCCACAAGTTCTTACTGGTAGGAAATCCTCAGCCCAAGAGAGCTACTTCCTGTATACTCACACCTATATACCTTTCTGTGCCCTGCCATCTTACTTCCTCTCTCCGCCCAGCTCTGTCACTTCCTGTCTGTCTGTACAGACCTCCAGACCTCTATGGTTAACTAGTGCTGGGATTAAAGGTGTGTGCCACCACACCTGGCTCTGTTCCCAAAGTGGGCTTGAACTCACAGAGATTCAGATGATCTCTGCCTCCCTAATGCTAGGATTAAAAATGTGTGCTACCACTGCCTGACCTCTATGTTTAATGTAGTGGCTGGCTTTTTCCTCTGATCCCCAGGCAAGCTTTATTTGTTAGAGCACAAATAAAATATCACCACAGTGTGCCTGTACATTTTCTTACTCATTCATCTGCTAATGGACAGTCTTTTATGTTCAAGGGATATTTCTCTTGTAAAATAATTACACATACAAGAGTATCACTTTGATAGTCATAATAATGCCATCTAAGCTAAAAGAAAATAATGCATGTCTACTATCCCACTGACTTGAAAAATAATACAAATTGATTTGTGTCATATGAGACTCCGTGAAAACAGCTTACATTGANTAAATTAGAGACTGGCTGTTTCTAACATGACTGATATTGTGAAAAGAAAGAATTCATTTCTACCTTACCCATGAAGTAAATACGTGTCACCCAGTACAACTACCCATGCCATAGTCAGGAGATAGTTCTCTCTCAAATAAAGGTGGTGTCAGCAGGTCCAATCACACCCTTTTTGTCCTTCCTTTGGGTTCTGTGCAGTATCTCAGAGTAACAAAGCATGGAAATTGTACCAGACTTTTTCCTTTGGGTCACCAACCAGCTCCCAGATCATGACATGGAGACTTATTATTAGGTTTGAACGCTCGGCCTAGCTTAGGCTAGCTCTTTTTCTTTAACTTCAATTAACCTGTTTCTCTTTATCTACCTTTTGCCCTGGGGCTTTTTACCCTTCCTTATCTGCTTGCTGTCTCTCTGGCTGGCTGGCTGGTAGCCACCTGACTTCTGGCCCCAGGCGTCTCCTCTCTTCTTGCATTCTTTCTTCTCTCTTCTCCTTCCTTCTCTCCTTTTGAGCCTAGATTACTCCTCCTATTTATTCTCTCTGCCTGCCAGCCCTGACTATGCTTTCTCCTTCCTAGCTATTGGTTGTTCAGCTCCTTATTAGACCAATCAGGTGCCTTAGGCAGGCAAGGTGAAACAAATGCAACACATCTTGTCATAATTAAACAAATACAGCATAAACAAAAGTATCACACCTTTACACAGTTTAAGTAATATTCCACCGCATAAACAAATGTAGCACATCTTTGCCTAGTTAAAATAATATTCCACCACAGAAATGTGTTTCACAAATCACTATGAACAGTTAAGAACATAGCAGGCTCTTCAGAATGACACACTTCAACACTGAGATTACAGTCAGAGCATCGGAGTTCAGTGGTTGATCAAACCTACAGATCTGGACAGAGTCAGCACCCCTTTGCTGTGTGGATAGCACAAGAAAAATGAGAACTCAGATTATCCTGTTACCAACCCCAAGCAATCTTGTTTGATGAAGCAATTTAAAATAAAAGGCCTGCTTAAAATATAAATATAGCCTTAAAGCACCTTCAAATGTTAGGGTTACCAGGCTCCTCGTCATCGCCTGGGGATTTCAGGAATACAGTGGCTAATTTGTGTGTAGTATGCGAGCATTTATAAAGCACTTATGTTCACATTTATTTGTTACCTTTAACCTAGTAAGACTAGAGAAGCAGCAATTTATATGCTTTCAAAAAGTGACTAGGGGGCTGGAGGCAGTAAGTTTTATTGGTGGTATTTGAGAAAGTAGGGCTCCCCAAGCCACACCCCCATCTGGGAGTCTGGAGATGAAACTCAACTGAGTATAGGTGGGGATTCTTTCTCTCTTCTGACTTTCTTTCTCTTCTGGCTGGGGCTCATGGTCCAGGAGTTCCTAGTCCTTGGAAGATGGGATTATGAGACCCAACATCCTATTGCTGTGCCTAAATTCATGTCATTCTAAGAAATAAGCTAGACAAAGTGGTCATTGAGGGTGATGCCAGGCCCAGCATCAAAGGTGGAAGAGTCACTGTTAGTCACAGAACAGGCCAGGGTGTCTTTTAGGGGGCCATCCAATAACAGCTTCACTGTCTTCTTGATGCCATCCAACTTGGCAGCTTTCTCCAGGCANCAGGTCAGATCCATGAAGGACACATTATAGGTAAGATCACAGAAGACCATGCCAATGATCTTCCCTTTCGGCGCTGAGACAACCTTGCCTGCCTCCATTCCTACTAGTGGATATAGGAATGATGTTCTTTGTGGCCCCACAGCTATCTTGCCACAGAAGGTCCATCCGTGAGTCTTCTGGGTGGCTGTGATAGCATGGACTGTGGTCATAAGTCCCTCCAGGATGCCAAANTTGTTCGATGACCTTGGCTGGTGGTGNGTAATCAGCTGGTAGCTCAGGAGGCATTGCTAACAATCTTGAGTGAGTTACCATACTTCTCATGGTACAGGACCATCGCAAACACAGGGCCATCCGCAGAGGGGGCAGAAGATGATGACTTTTTTTGCTCTACTTCACAAGTGGACTCTAGCCTTCTCCAGAGAAGTGAAAACACTAGTAGATGCAACAAACATGCATGGCACCAGCTACATATACACCATCTGGTATCATCAAGCTCTCACTGCTAGAAGATGGAGGTAGTCTCCCCAGATTGTAAGTTTTCCGTTCCCAGCTTTGGGAAGATGTGTCATAGAGCTTGTTGTAGGTCGAATCATAATGGAACATGAAAATCATGTCAGCAAAGNGGTCACTGATTGGAACAATATCCACTTTGCCAAAGTTGAAAGCTACCAGGTAACCACGAACCCAGTATGACCAAATCTGTTCACTCCGACCTACACCATCACATCTCGTAGATGCAGCTGGCATTACAGGAGAAGATACGGCTGTCTATGGTGATGGGGAGGAGCAGAGAGCCCAAAAAGCCAGTTTTCTGGGCAGTTAAGTGAATAATGGAAGTTCAAACAGCCAGAGTTTATGAAACCAGGGAGCCACTCGGAGTTTGGTGCTGTGACTTAATTGCTTCTCCTTGCCTGTAAAACAGGTAGTCAAGAAACAATCAAGGGATAGCAAACAACTGAATTTCATANTGATTGTGTCAATGTATCAAGTTGTAAGTACGTTCCTACATTGGGGTTATAAGCAGGTTGAAAAAGACAAAACTGTGGGGCTGCATCTGAACTGTCTTCTGACCTCGTATNAGATTCTTACTAGCCTATGACAAAAAAAAAACCACTTACCACACATTTAGGCATCTGTAAGTCACTGCTTCCCTTGATACAGTGTGGGGAACTAACAGATTTTCATTAATTCTTGTCTTCCTTTGCTGAATCATGTAGTTCTTCAAGTTGGCCACTAGAGGGTAGTCTTTTGNTAGCATTGTCGCATCTGCTCCATGGTAGAAGCTTTGATTCTAACTGAAAATATTTTGTGTGTGCTTGAAGCTATTTTCTTCTAATACATGAGGCATGGAGTAGGGACTCCACGTAGTCTGAAAGTCTTCTTTCACATGTCAATACTACTTCCTCCTCCTCCTTCCTGGATCTCGATTACAGANATTATTTATTGAACAAATTCATTTTTCTCCACTGTAGCCCTAATTGGTGGCTCTTNGAAGTCTTCCTTTTCACACAGGATTGAGGTCTGTACTTACAAGGGTNAAAAACGTATAGTTTAAGGATAATGTTTCTGGGGAAGAACAGGGACAATGGGCTTAGGGATCTGCTGCTAAAACTGAGACCAATGAGGAACTGGTATCCACAAGTAAATCCCAGAATTCCCTCTTGCACTGTAATCCAAACCATTCAAAACAGTAGTAGAGTTGCCTGGCACTAATGTCCCATTGCNGAACGCATTTGCGGTCCCTCTGGACAACCCAACAAATGTCTTTTCTCTGATGTGCTGAAACGGTCTGATTTTTCTAGCAAAACCAAAACCAACCAACGTCAATCAACTCACACAGGCTGTTTGCATATTGTGTTCCAAAGGCTCTCTGTATTTGTCATGAGTCACCCAATTAACGTCACCATAATTATTTCCTCTTCATTGTCCCTCCCCACTGACTGTTGATTCTCCCAATGCCACCAATATCCTTAACTAGTTCACTTTAATAACAAAACCTGCATTTCAGGTTCTCCTCCTTTATACACCCAATAAAAAAATGAGGTGCCCTTCTCGATTTTACTCAGCACAGAAAATCCTTTGACATATTCTAAGAATTCTTCCTGTTCGGTTTTACCATCTGTCCATATTTNCTTAAAGGTCTCTTATTTGTTGAACACAAGTTTTTCTATATGAACTCTGNTAAAATCACTTCTGGTAACTCTGCAGTTGACAACTCTCCCAGACTGCAACACACTCCAGACTTATCAGTTNATCTGATCTCTTGGTGCAGGAGGGGGGTAGGGAGGGCATAGTTACTTGAGGGTAAATATGAACTTTTGGNCCCTGAACAACAGGAAGCTGGATTTCTGGCGGCTGCCACATTAAACTTGGTTGAGGTTTTTATTGTTTGTGGGGTATGGAAATTTTATTTCCTGGAGTCTAGTAACAGTTGGCAAAGATTCCAACTGTGAATGCTCCAGTTATGAAAAGCTCTAGGATAGATCCCCAGCTATTGAGAACCCTGGAGATTCAGCTGCCTCCTGACCACTGGAAGCCCCTGTTGGTTTAGGCAAGATTAATTCAGCTTTGGTTTTTTAATGGTCACTGTCTGTATCCGGCTTTTCCACACCACAGCATCCAAAGGTGAAGTCAATGCTCTCCCTCAAGTTTCCCAGCCACCAACCAGGCTCCCTCATTGCCCCCTNGCCAACAAAATATTATTTGCTCTGTATGTGGCATTTAGGTATTACCAGGATTTTGTGGTCTGAGGAGAGGCATGCTGCTTACATTCACAAGAATTGTGCAATGGAGTGTTAATTAGACACCCATGCTCTTTAAAGCTGGCTAGCATAGCATCCATTCCTACAGTGAGTTGCTAGCCTGCTTGGTCTTTTTATCATCCCAACACTCTTACATCTCTCAACTCTCTCTCTCTCTCTTTCTCTCTATCTCTCTCTCTCTCTATCTCTATCTCTCTCTCTCATTTATTGAGACAGGATTTCACTCTGTAGCCCTAGCTATCCTGAACCCACAGAGATCCGCCTGCCTCTGCCTCCAGAGTGCTCGGATTAAAGGCGTGCGCCACCACCACCTAGCAACTCGTTTTCACATAATGATTTTTAGCACTCCGTCACTGTGNTTCTGCGTGCTTCTGCTCCAGTTACCTTTTGGCTCCCAAATTTGTACAGATACTGAAAAGAACACTCAGTCTTTTATTAAACAGTGCCCTGGTCTTCACAGAAGATGCTTTGGGATAAAGCTTTTTACACAGAATTCAGATGACCAAATTGAATTTTATCATTTGGCTCTCATTTCACCAGGAAATTCCACACAAACAGTGTTAACATTCATTCATCATTTAACAAGTAATAATTGAACATCTAATTATGTAAAGGAATGCGTTCGNTGTTCTGTTTATCACTAACCATGAAAAGGCCTGTGTGTCTGTATATAGTTCTGGGCTCTAATAACCCCTACAAAGGAAGAGTAGGCACTGATTTGAAAGTCTATTACAAGAAAAATCTTAGCTAACTCAGCTACCACAACAGAATGCAACACATTGGGTGGCCTCAGGAGCACACATGCATTTTTCTCTTGGTCCTAGAGGCTGGCAAGGTCTGCCAGCAGAGCCTAGTTCTCATGAGAGCTGGAATCCTGCTTTTATTTATTTATTTACTTCTTTTTTTTTTTTTAACCTGCTGAGCTTCCAGAAGGGAGCCTGCATTATGAGCAGTCTTGTCTCTGGATGCTTCATAAGACATATGGACTCTAAAATCAAGGAGTGACCCTTAAGTATTTACAAGGCAAATTCATCTTGCTAAATGGCCATAGGGAGGCCCTATAATGTTCCACGCATGGGTGGCTTAGTGATTTCAGTAAAGCAAGACACATCCTGGGGACATTTATTTGTTTAAAGTCTGCTCCCTGACTTGTTCATATAGTTGTTTTAGTCCAGAGCCAACCCTCTTGGCACATTGCCTTCACTTATCTTATAGCATGGGTGATCACAGTACCAGCAGGTCCAGTTTCTCTATCTTCCCATCCATCATGGGTACCCACTCCTCACAGCCAATGGGATCTCCCACTTCCCTGCACAGCATGCTATGATTCTCCAGCAACTTCACAGCTCCTAACTTAGTTGATTTTGTCACACAGATTTCCTCTGTATCCTCTATGACCTGCCTCAACTAGTCCATAGAATAAGTACCTCAGGCAGCCTGTGACAAGGAAGTAGCATTGTTATCCATGAAACCCATGCTGAACGATAAAAGTCAGGAGGGTGAAACTAAATTTATTTCAATGTGGTTTGCTGTGATGATGATATGGGCCAAAGCAGGCAACTCAGCAGCTTCATCTGGGAACATGTCAGCATCCAAGAGAAGAAGAACTGTGCTCGTGAAATCTTTGGTGCTTTTCTGGGCGTGGATAACTAGATAACTAGAGAGCCATCTGGATGATTGAGTTTGATGTTTACATATGACACTACACTGCTTTCAGTATGCTGAAATGCTACAGAGTAGGAGAAAGAAAAANTACATAAACATAAACAGAATGTATCATGTAAAAGAAATAAACAACCCCATGTTTTAAATTTTTGAATGCTTGCCTTTAATTTTGTGTTTGTTTTTTTGTTTGTTTGTTTGTTTGCTTGTTTTTAAGTTGAAACAACTCTCTGCCCCTAGCTGTCATCATGATGGGTAATCTTTAGCCTGGCAGCTCAGGGCATCTCTCCACCCATCTACTAGCAGTCCTGTGGTAGGGGATCAGCACACAGCAGCTGCTTGCTGAAGGTCAAATCCCTGATAAACAGCAGAGCCCAGAGTCGAGCCCACACAGCCTCATCCTTGTGCCTGACTTCTTAACGCTATATTGCACAATTAGTAGATTCCTGTTTATTTTCCCAGTCATAAACCCTGCTTAAATTTCCAAAAATGGTAATTTGATTTTTCCCCTTCTCTGGACTGTAAATTTGTATAATTGAATTTTTATGGACTTTTGCACCACTGGTGATATTTGTAATGGATTTATTTTTCAAAATTATGATGTTCAATGAATCCTGTAATCTAGACGGACCTCCCAAGAAACCGAAGACCTCCCCATTGGTCTCTCATTTGACTGAAATTCTGTTCACCAAATGTTTGATGCATTTCCTAGATTTGTGCTTGCCAAGCATCANACACAGTGGGGTTTAGCACACAAGAACATTGCCTTGAAGTTCCAGCTACCGGATGTTCAAAGTCAACCTGTGACNAGGAAGTAGCATTGCTATCCTTGAAACCCTTCTNAAGTTGCTCCTCCTGCGGGCAGGNGGGATGGGGCCTTTCTAGGTNTCTCATTCAGAGATAACTAGCTTCCAAGTACCAGCCCCTATGTGCTGCTACCACTCCAAATTCCCCCTTTTAATCAGAATATCCTCTATATTGAACAAGACTCACACCATTACCTTATTTTAACTTGATTGCTCCTTTAAATATCCTCCTTCCAGATAAACAAAGGCACGGTATGAGTTAGTGCTTCAGTATAGTTTGGAATGACTCAGTGCTAGCATGGACTTCTAAGCCACAGCAGTGAACTGGGGCAGAGCTGGNTGGGACTGGGACCATTCTGGCGACAGACTGATAGAAGCCTCCCTTCTGCAGAGAGGTGAGCTGGACCAACAGACTTCCCCTCTGAGACTTCCTAAGTAACACAGTAATTCTATTTAAAAGGAACTAATGCCGC
>LZPO01055535.1:237-13261 GCA_001675575.1 Neotoma lepida | reverse complement strand
TTTTTTTTTTTTTTACTGTCAAAGCAATCTTATACAAAAGACATGATGTCATTTTAGAGATGAGCAACATGGGACCCAGACTGTCTAGGGATTATTCCATCAGTTGTGATACAGGACATGTCACTGTGTCAGGCTCACCTTTTCTCCTTGCCACTTCTCTGTCCAATAGCATAACGTATGAGGTTTTTATGATTCCATTCACTTAGAAGAAACAGTTTAAATGGTAAGCATGGTAAGTGTGAAGCAAACATGACTTATAAGGATATCTGCTGCTCTGATATCAGAAAATGAAGCTTACCTACCAGTATTTGTGCTTTGTAAATATGTGTTGAAGGGGTGGGGTGTAATCAGTTTTNTTAACATGAGGAAATTTCTTTCTGTTATAGCTCACACAATGGTAATGATGAATCAGATTCCTTCTTTCTAGACAGAATCATGGAGATAGAGAACCCAAAACTGATTATATGCACAAGAAGCCAATTTCACTCCTACCAAGCACCCTCCAAAAGTGATAGAGTAAAAGGCATAGAGTGTAGTGTATGTGGGTCTTATTTTATCAAGCAAGTTTAGCATATACAAATGTTAAGGGGCAGTGGAGAAGGATTGATTTTTCTCCTGAGTAACACGACGTATGACTAACAAGTGAACAGTCTGAAATTTTGATAATAGNAATTAAAAAGTTGTGAGTTGACCTTCATATTTTTAANATCTCACATCATACAGAATTTTAAGAGCAGAGAGCCAATCAAAATAAAAATAAACATTCTCATGTATACATTCAACCAATATATTAGTTAGGGCTTATTAATGCTATCGGGTATTTTACTAGTTGGTCATAATGAGTTATCCTGAAAGAGCTAAGACTGTCTTCCTTAAATAGATGAATGTTATCATGTAAAACTAATTCAGTAATTGGATAGAGAGAGAGACTATTCTAGGAGTCCAGATAAGCATTGTGTAATATGCCCCAGAAAGGCATGGAAAGGATTCCTGGAGGAGTTCTTCCAAATCAGGCCGAGAAGTAGGCAGGTGAGTTGGACTTGCTGAGTGGAGGAAATGCAAATCAAGCAACATGAACAAAAGTGTGCACTGACAAGGTAACATGGGGGGAACTGGAACAGGCCTGGTATCTCCTGTGTGGACATGCATATGGTGGAAGATGAGGCCACAGACCATGCTAAAAACTAGGGTCATTGTCTCCTAAAAATATCTATTTTGACATTAATTTGTAAAGTCCTTATTTATTTATTTATTTATTTATTTATTTATTTATTTATTTATTTATTTTGGTTTTTCGACACAGGGTTTCTCTGTGTAAAATCCCTGGCTCTCCTAGAACTCTGGAACTTGCTTTGTAGACCAGACTCGCTTTGTAGACCAGACTGGCCTCAAACTCTCAGAGATCCACCTGCCTCTGCCTCCCAAGTGCTAAGATCAAAGGCGTGCACCACCATGGCCTGCTTTGTAAAGTACTTTCTTTAGCATTTATGGGAGCTCTGAACTACCCGTAGACTTTCACTTAGGAATTAGCTGTGTAAGACAAACATCCCTCATGCTACCTAGTGCGTGATAAGGGTTCAGCTGTATCCATAGATGCTTNAAATTGTGGTTTTTAAGTGATCATTGATGATCAAATTGGGAGAACAGTGAAGTTCTTCAGGAAAGACAAAATAATGGCAGTGACTCATGCTGACTGAGATTCTGCATGTGCCAACCATGGAGTGATTGCATTGATTACATCAACTTGTTTCTTTATTACTAGCATTATTGTTATCAATTATAGTAAGATCCCATACACTCATTATGTAGATTTGATTATCCCGGTTTCTCTGGTACAAAACTGAAGCACAAGAACTTATATATAGCTACGAATATGCAGAGATGAGATGTGCCAGACATGGCTGCTCATGGATTCTTCTATCATCTTAGTTACTTCACTACCGTCCTCTGAGAGAACAATCACACTGGAATCTGCTTTACATGATAGAAGCCCAGAGGGATTGGACAGACATAGAAGTCAATGTGAAGATTCTCATTCAGTTCATTGAACTAACAGCTCAGATATAAATATTTCTGCCCTGGGAAGCACTAGTGCTCAGCTGCTGCATTCCCAGTACATTTAAGTGCTGTTAAATATGNCCACAGGACATTGAGAGCAGCATAGTGTCTCATCTCATCAAGCAGGCTACATGGGGAACTTCATTTCTAAAACCCTCTTATCTTTAATATACACTTCCTTCAAAATAATTTTATGTACTGAACTTTAACTTAGTGCTTGATAGAAAAATATTCATGTGAAAAATGAAGAAGTAATTAATCATGCTATAGATTTTAGCCTCTACTCATTTTAATGATGATGCTCTTTAAAAAAAAAAAAAGAAGAAGCCTACTACAGCAGAGCTCTTTTGGAGAGGAATTGCCATCAAAGGAAGGAAACCATTCAGAACCATTAGTCAAGCTGGGTGTGGTGGCTCGAACCTGTAATCCCAGCACTTCAGAAGCAGGACCCCCATGAGTTTAAAGGAAGGCTGGGATACAGAGTAAGACCCTGTCTCAAATGAGAAGAACCACTAAAGGAACACAGATGGGAAGTATAGTAATTGCATTATTGTATTGATTGTATATGGTCCTGTGCCTTCTTAGTTGGGGACTTTTAACTTATTTAATAGAAGTTTNGATGCTGTGTCAAGGCTTCTGGTTGTGAAAGGGAAGTTCCAGCATTAGCTATAATATTTACTGATTGACATAGGTCCTGAAACTCTAATGTCCATGNTAACTAAAGTACTTGAGACCACATATGTAATATTTGTATATTTGGGGGAGGGTTGTTTTATGTTTTGTTTTTCTTTCCTTTCAGCCTCATGTGGGGAGGGTAGATTAATAGCTGTCCTGGTTCACATATTTCACTAATAGCCGGTTTGTTTAGCTATTCAATTTGGATTTGCTTTATCATCACAATAATCATCACCATCATCATTGCTATTTGCCATTTACCTCTAGGATTTCTTTCCCTTTTTACATAAGAAAACATCTAGGGGTGTTGGAAAGATAGTTCAGAGACTAAGAACACTTGAGAACACAATTCTGTCCTTCTAGAGTACCAGTTAGAATCTCAGCACAAAGGTTGGACAGCTCACAACTACCTATAACTGAGGCTCAGGGCTCCTACTTCCTCTTCTGGCCTCCACAGGTACAGTTCTCATCTACACATGCCACTACACAGACATACTTGTGTACCAATAATTAAAAATAAAATTAATATTTAGATAAGACATCTTGTGGCTGGAAGGTTACTCGAGACGTAAAGTGCTTGCTGTACAAGATGTGGAATCTAATTTCAAATCCCCAGCACCCATGTGAAGTTGGCTTGGTAGCAGACATCTAATCCCTGTGGTCCTACAGGGAGTTGGGAGGCAGAGACAAGAAAATCCCCAGAATCTTAAAGGTCAGCTTGCTTGGCAGATGTACTCTTGACAGCAAGAGGCCCTGTCTCATACAAGGTAGAAGGTGAGGAACAGCACTCAAGTTTGCGTTCTGACCTTCTTACACACTCAAAGGCGTCCTAATGTACTATCTGATATACTGTATATATTTTCTATGTTTTATGCCGATTTTTCATGACTTTTTTTTTGGTATTCTGATTGAGCCCAAGGCTTGGCACAAGTCAGATAAGGCCTATCATTAACCTATATTCCCAGCTGTCTTTCTATATTATTAATTGATTGTTTTGTTTTGTTTTGTTTTGTTTTGTTTTGTTTTGTTTTGTTTTGTGTGTCTCACTTTCAAACCTAGGCTGCGCTTGAACCACTTTGTAGCTTTGCTGGCCGCGAACTTGCAATCTTGCTGCCTCCACCTCTGGAGTTGTCAGGAATTTGAGGTGTGTGCATCTAAGCTCAGCTTGAAAGACCCCTTTCACATAGCTCAAAGACAAAGGTGCTTTTAAAATCGTAAACGCAGTGCCACTATCAAACCTAAATTTAAAAAATCATTATTTGATAAAATGCAATAGCCTCTCTATATTTTCTCTACTGTTTTAAAATGTTTTACCAATTGTTATTTGAATAAAGATGAAGTAAGAAACATGTATAGCAANTGGCTGATTGTATGGAGAGCTTGGGGGAGGGGTGTTGTTGCTTTTGTCCATTTGATCTGCGTGAACTTTCTCTATTTTTCCTTTTCTTTTTCCCCTTTGTGTTCTTTCTACTTTCATTTCTGGTGTCACTTTCTCTGTGGAGGATTTTACAGTTTAAACTGTTCACGTGACAAGGTGTCACTTACTGATTTCCAGGGATCATTTATTTTTATGTGTAGTTAATTTTATGCTGTGATCGGGACAGTTAAAATGTTTGCAGGGGGCAGGGTGATGCTTCTGAGGTAGATGGCGTTGCTCCAGGATATCTGTGCCTAGTGACACCTCATAACCATTGATGACAGTTATTTACATCTGTGAATCANTCCCACTGCTCAGTGCATACTACAAATTCCACCATTTTTGTTCAACTTACTGCCCCAAATACCTCTATATAAACAAGGAAATGAAGATTTCCTTGTTTCAGGACGTGGTTTTTCTGAAGAATGGTTTTGTCCAAAGCAGGAATCCTCCTGACTCTTCATTTAGTTACTATTTTTCAAAGCAATAAGATGATTTCTATGGAAATCATCCATCCATTATTTGTGTTTTCCCCCCCAATTTCCTGAATTTTAGCTTATATGATGAATAGCATTTTTTTCTATTTTTCAAAGTATTCTACCTTTGGCCAGCAGAGCATGTTCAATTTGCCAGTCCAGTCCTTTTATCATGACCATTAGCTGAGGCTTAAGGGTCTTTGCTTGTTTGTTTTTGTGAGCTTGACACTAATCTAGAAATATCTGGAAAGAGGGAACCTCAATTGAGAAAATGCCTCCATACTACAGTCCTGTGGGCAAATCTAGGAAGTGGTGTCTTGATAAATGATTGATGTGGGAAGGCCCAGGACACTATGGGCAGTGGCATTTCTGGGCAGGTGGTGCTGGCTTATGTAAGAAGGCTGAGCAGTCCATTAAACAGCACTCCTCCATGGCTTCTGCTTCAGTTTTTCCTCAAGTTCTGTCCTGACTTCCCTCCGTGATGGAGCAGAACGTGAAAATTGTAAGATGAAATAAACCCTTTCCTCCCCAAGGTGGTTTTGATCATGATGCCTTATCATAGCAATAGAAAACTAACTGGCACTGTCCTTAACAAAGCACACTGCTAGTAATGAATGGAGTCTTAGGTTTTATACAATACCAATTAAAGAAGAAAACNCCTTGAATTTGAGAGGAAGTGTGGTGGGCAGAGTGGAGGAGTTAGCAGAGGAAGATGGAGGGGTGAAAAAGAAGTTTAAAAAAGTACAAATGTATGTAATTGTCAACATTTTAAAATCTTTAAAAAATAAATAGTCCACAGTCAAGACATTAAGGAAGATTTTTGTTGCTGTTAACTTGATTTAGTAGAAAAAGCTAATTTTTTATTTGTTTGTATTTATGCTTCTGGTTCAAAATCATGACTATGAGGAAATGACATCCTGGTGGACAGAATATTTAATTTTGCAAAGCCTAGTTTACCAGTCTGTTCTACTGTGGATCATGGTTANAACACTGTACNGAGAATCTCTTATGTAGTCCACTGCTTCAGAGTTTCTACTTAGGCCTTCTTTATAAATTTTATGGTCTTGTGTTTTATTTTGTAATTTTGACTTACTTTTGTTACTATATTGGTATAAATTAAAATTCATTTATATGCGTGCAGAGTTTCAATTATCTCATGACAGTTTTTTGAAAAGCCTCTGCCCTCTGTAACAAGTTTGTTGTCAAGTCAGTCAAAATTGGCCGTCCATCTGAGTGTGAATTCTTCTGCTCTCTCGAATGCACCCCATTGATCTACAATCTCTCAGCCTTGGCTCAGCTCTGAGATCTTTTCTGCTGCAGTGAGTAGTCTTGCATTTGTCCTTTTGTATTTTTGCCAATGTTCAGTGAAGGGACGTTTTGCAGCTCTAATGAGCATCCCTTTGCATTTTCCCCAAAAGTGTGATTAAGGAGTCCTGGTGACTTCCAAATGCCCCACAGTAAGTGTTGTGCGAAGAGATGGTAAGCTACCAACAGGTACCTGTTGACCCTCAGCCTAACCAATGTGAGGAAGTGTGTCCCAGTGTAGCTTTCATGCGCACTCATCTTATTATAGACAAGGCTGAGCACATTGAAAGCTGTTCATGTTCCTTTTTCCAGGAACTGCCCACCTTTCAGCTTGAGAAGTTAGCCTTTATTTTCCTATATTGGTAGAAACTGTTTATCAATTAGTAACACAATCCATTATCTTTAATGTGATTTGTATAAACTTTCCCCTGCTCATTTATTTCCAGATTTATTAGAAAAGCTGTATGTATGTTTTATATAGATACTATTACCTTCACTTTATCATGATGAACTTGTGTTTAATTATATTCTTTATTAATGGGCCAATTTTCCAAACAATTTTAAATTTACAGATCATCTTGGGTTGATAGTAGAATTCACCTAGTTCCCCTTTAATTATTAACATCTTACCTTAGTTTGGTATATTTCCTTAAATTCAGTTAACCTATACAGAAGTACATACTTCAATGATATGTCCTTGTACTAGTGACAGATTTATGTGTATATGGTATACATATATGTGTGCAGACATTTTTTCATGTATGTGGCCACATGTGTACTTACAGGTACATTTGTGTGCATGTGCATGTTAAGACCAGAAGTTGATATCCAATGTCTTCCTCACTTGCTCTCCACTCTATTTATGGAGACAGGGTCTCTAGCTGAATCTGGAGCCCACCAATCTCAGCTAGTCTACCTAGCCAGTTTGCCCCAGGCATTTCCTATCTCTGCCTCCCTCCTGAGTCCTAGGTTTACAGGTAGCCACCATACTTGCCCTGTTTTACTTTGGTTCTGTGAATCTGAACATCCGTCCTCTGACTTATATAGCAAATGCTTTATCCACCAAACCATAAAATCTACTTACCCACCATGAAGCTCTCTTCTTCCCTCCTTCCTTTCCATCCTTCCCTGTTTATTTTTTTTTCTTCTCTTCCCTTCTTTCCTCTCCTCACCTTTCTCTATGCTTTGGAAGGAAATTACTGTGTGACCTCACACTGAAGGAGAGGGGTTTCACTTCAAGTAATTACATAGCTTACTTGGATTTTACANACCTTTTCCTCATGGGATGTAGTTATATGCTCTTATCAGTCTGATATTCACTTTGTGCTTTCATCTGTAATCTGTAATAGTAAAACTATTTACTTGTCTATTCAAATTGTACTTGCTTTGGAGTAACCTCATAAATAAGTATGTGTGTGTGTGTGTGTGTGTGTGTGTGTGTGTGTTTTGTTCTCACTTTCTACTGAAAGATGTTCTAAGCTCATTTTGTATATTCCCTATCAGCATCTTAGACTCGGTCATCGGTCCCTAGATCTCTCTTCCTTTTATTGGACCATGGTGTTAAAAACCAAGACCTAGATGCTCATTATGACCACAGTGCTTTAGTCATCTCAGAAAAGAAGTACATAAGTATCTATTAGTCTATGAGTACACACATATCTATAAATATTTCTATATGTTAGATGCTTATATTTCTATTACTANTAGGTACATTTAGGTACATTAGGTACATTTGCATATCCATTAATATAGCTGAATCTGAATAGCTGAATAGATAATATGTCATGTTTTCATGACTACTCCCTTTGTTGGTCTGTCTTTGTGATTCCTCTCAGCTGTCTATAAGTTATCCCCCTAAAGTATTGAACCTGGCCTTTACCACCTGCCATTCATTTAATTCCAATATATGTATATAATAATACTAAAATTGCTAACTGAAAAAATAAATAAATGCTGTGGGATAATGCTCTTGTGCACTGTAAAGATTTGTCACTCAAATTGGTTTACTAAAACACTGATTGGCCAGTAGCCAGGCAGGAAGTATAGGTGGGGCAACCAGAGTAGGAGAATTCTGGGAAGAGAAAGGACGGAGTCAGAAGTCGCNAGCCAGATGCAGATGAAGCAAGATAAGAATGCCGTTTTGAGAAAAAGTACCAAGCCATGTGTCTAAACAAAGATAAGAATTATGGGTTAATTTAAGTGTAAGAGCTAGTTAGTAATAAGCCTGAGTTACCAGCTGAGCATTTATAAGTAATATTTAGCCTCCAAGTCAATTATTTGGAAAGTGGCTACTGGGTATTTGGGAATAAGCAGGTGGGAGAGAAATTTCTGCTTATAGATAGATAGATAGATAGATAGATAGATAGATAGATAGATAGATAGATAGATAAGTAATGGTATTATTAACTGATTTGGGAATAGGTAGGCAGGAGAGAAACTTCCTCTTACACATAAATTAAATAAATAAATAAATAAACAAACAAACAAATAAATAAAGGGATTGTTAACTGATACCCCAATAGGAAACAGCTCTGCCACCTAGAAATGGCATATGCTTATATGTGCTTTTGTCTTCATCATCATAATTATTATTTCTTTCTGAATTGGGTTGGCACCCTTTTCATTATTCTCTTTATTTAGAGTGTTTCATAATATTTTTCATATAGCTAGAGTCTCTGTCATAGTCTGCATTCTTTCCTAAAGTCTGTTAGCCTTGCAAATAAATTTTATTTTATAAAATAAGATGCAACAGTTGTGTAATTGTGTAAGTTTTGATGTCATATATATGGTGTGTATATATATGACACATATATATGTATGTACATGTTATTGGTTGTTTTTACACTTTACTCCTTGAGGGGCCTGCCATCCAGCTCCCAAATAAATCACAAAGAGACTTATTATTTTTTATGAATGCCCGACCTTAGCTTGGCCATGCATGCCAACCACAGATCCCTCTCTCTTCCTTCTTCCCACCCCCCAGCATTCCCCGCAACGCTCTCCCTATTCCCTCCTCCAACAAGGTAAGGCCTCCCATGGGGAGTCAGCAGAGCCTAGTACATTCAGCTGAGGCAGGTCCAAGCCCCTCCCCCCAAATTGAGGCTGTGCAAGGTGTCCCATCATAGGTAGTGGGCTCCAAAAAGCCAGCTCATGCACCAAGGATGGATCCTGATCCTACTGCCAGGGCGCCCCTTATGCAGATCAAGCTGTACAAATGCCTCAGTTATGCAGAGGGCCTAGTCCAATCCCATGGAGGCTCCAAAGCTGTTGTTCTAAAGTTCATGGGTTCCCACTAGTTTGGTTTGGTTGTCTCTGTAGGTTTCCCCATCATGATCTTGATGCCCTTTGCTCATAGAATCCCTCTTCTTTCTCTTCTACTGGACTCCTAGAACTTGGCCTGGAGCTTGGCTGTGCATCTCTGCATCTGCTTCCATCAGTTACTGGATGAAGGCTCTATGGTAACAGGGTATTCACCAATCTGATTACTGGGGTAGGCCAGCTCAGGCACCCTCTCCACTATTACTAGTAGTCTAAGTTAGGGTCATACTTGTGAATTCCTGGGAACTTCCCTAGCACCCAGTTTCTCCCTGTCCCCATGATGTCTCCCTCTATCATGGTATCTCTTTCATTGCTCTCCCACTCTGTCATTGTTCCAGCTCAACCATCCCATTCCCTTATGTTCTCATCCCCCATCCCCTACCCTCTATTGCCCTCTCACCCCCAGTTTATTCATGGAGATCTCATCTATTTCCCCTTCCCAGGGCAATCCATGTGTCCCTCTTAGGGTCCTTCTTGTTAGCTAGCTTCTCTGGAGCTGTGGGTTGTATTCTGGTTATCCTTTGTTTACATCTCGTATCCACTTATTAGTGAGTACATACCATGTTTGTCCTTCTGAGTCTGGGTTACCTCACTCAGGATGATATTTTCTAGTTCCATCCATTTGCCTGCAAATTTCATGATGTCATTGTTTTTCTCTGCTGAGTAGTACTCCATTGTATATATGTACCACATTTTCTTTATCCATTCTTCAGTTGAAGGGCATCTAAGTTGTTCCAACGTTCTGGCTATTATGAATAATGCTGCTATGAACATAGTTGAGCAAGTGTTCTTGTGGTATGATTGAGCATTCCTTGGGTATATGCCCAAGAGTGATATAGCTGGGTCTTGAGGAAGATGAGTTCCCAATTTTCTGAGAAACCATCATACTGATTTCCAAAGTTAGCCAGATTTTCTTAACATAAAGTCTATCTTTTGCCTCCGGGATTTTATCTTTCTATATACCTTCTTTTACTTCTTACTCTGTGGCTTGCTGTGTGGCTGGGTGGCTGGCCCCTGACATCCTCCTCCTTCTCTTCTCACTCCTCCTTTTCTTGCTCCCTGATCCTCTCTTCCCAGATTTCTCTTTTTTATTCTCTCTGCCCGCCAGCCCCATTTATCCCTCTCTCCTGCCTCACTATTGGCCATTCAGCTCTTTATTGGACCATCAGGTGTTTTAGACAGGCAAAGTAACACAGCTTCACAGAGTTAAACAAATGCAACATAAAAGAATGCAACACAGCTTTGCATCATTAAAACAAATGTTCCACAGCATAAACAAATGTAACACATCTTTAAGTAATATTCCACAATACACACACACACACATACACACACACATACATGCACATACACACACACATACACACACTCACACACACACACACACAAATATCATACAGTATTGCTTTGACTTCCAATTGTTCTTTGTGTTCTCCATACCCCAGGGGTCCTGGTCTGTTTAGTGTTCCCCTAGCTTTACTTAATTTCGGAATGTCATGTAATACAATTTTGCAGACTGGCTTGCTTTGCTTAGCAGTGTTCATGAAGATCCCGTGGTATGTTCTCTAATTGCATTTTTCACTTAGCATAACATTTTTAAGATTGATCTATCTTCTTCTCTGTCCACTTATTTTTTTTTTCTTTTTAACTTTTTATACTTCCAGAAATTTATTTTCTAGTGGACAGCTTCCTGTGAATATCTTTACGACTTATGCAGGCTTTTTTTTTTTTTAGATAATGTGAATGTTTATAGAGAAATAGAAACTTTATAAACTCAAATTTTTTTAAAAATCACCTTTATGCACCTTTATCTGGATAGAACTATTACACAGAACTATGTGGACCTGGTCAAACAAAGTAGCGTATAACTTATAACATACCTCCTCATTTCCCAGATGTTTTTCCCAAATTTCTGAGTATAATTACAGGAATGATTTGGTGTGGTCTGTGTTAGCTTCTATTTTTGTAAATATTACTGATTCTGCATATATCCTCCTGTGATTCAGTCATTTCTATTACAGATGAGGCCACTTCTTTGGCTGCTTAGAAACTGTCGCTTACATATTTTAAATGTCAATCCCTTGTCACCTTTGAATATTGTGAAATAGATCTTCCTCTGCCATCTGTCTGTGACCATTGCTGGGCAGATTTACTGCCTCAGTCTTCTGATTGTTGAGCTCTAGTTCTGTTGCCTGGGAGTTTCATCTGGCTGTGTGCAGCAAGAGTGCTACTGAACCAAGTATGGTTCCTGGATCAGCCACTGCAGGTGCAAGTCATGGTGACCCAAAAAAATGCACACTTCAAAGCCAACTCATTGGGTGTCCCAGGGATTTGCCAAGTATATTTCATAGAGCATCATGTTGTTCCCCTTATTTATTTTTCCACATTATTTGAAGCCTAAGAAACAAGTCAAGGGGATTCACATCTTTATATTGAATATGAAAATATGTAGCTTTGATGTGCACTCTACTGTGTTAATGAACTAAGTTATCAACTGCTGAATATTTAGTGTTGAACAGTCCATCTTATGAAGAAGTGCACATCAACATGTAACTTTCCATTTTATAATGAAAATATTTTAATTTTGGATAATTATTAATAAAATACCTTAGTTACTTTTTTTTATTCAAAGACGGTTCTTTAGTTTTTCAGGCGTGTCCATCATAAATGGACTTCCATGCAGTAGAGAAAATTTTAAGCTAAANATTAATATTAACATAGTTTATCTCCCTTTCTGTATGCCTCATAAAGNTAGCTAATTTTAGGTTCATCTCAGGCTGTAATTTTAACAGGGCTTATTGTCTGTTTTCATACAAATGAAGAGGTGTTTCCACTTTCATTGTTGAAATCTAGCTGTAATTTGCCCTTTTTATAAGCCATAGCAATGAATTATGACAAGTACATATACTTTGAAATGTGCATATAAGTGCTTCTGGTTGTAATCAATAAATTTCTAATTAAGATGTAAATATTAAGGCACATTCATGGTTTTAGGTCTTAAACTGGGTCCATTTAATTTTTAGTATTAGGAATTAAATGCATTGTCCATCAATGCTTAGAGAGGGCATATTTCCTCCATCAGGAGAAGCTGTCCTGGAGAAGCATAAAGACAATTTCCCACTCAGTACTGAAAACAAAGAATGCCTCTACTGCTTTGCTGAGGATGCAGAAATGTCTGGGTGCTTTCGAGCATCTTTCATCGGGCTCACATTTTAGAGGGGAAGTATCTCATTATCTGTCCCACATTCATATATTCATTTAAGTTTAAGTGCTTAGAAGAGTTGTTCATGACTTAGGCTCCATCTCTCCTGTGGTAAATACCAACTCATCTCAATTTCTGCAGCTTGTCTCTCAGCACTAGAACCTTGTATGCTCCTGGATAAAGGGGCACTAAAGAATCCTGATTCTTTCGCATCTCCCCACTTCCCAATGCTTAGTACAGTTGTTGGTTTTTACCTTTTCTTCAGTTTAAAACCAGGTCACAAGTTTCCTCTTCAGTGAGAGACAGCAGATGAACACATCCAGCACATGGNTACACATTGACACTTTGAATGGCAGGAGGTGGAAGAACTTTTCATCTTATCCACAAGGGGCTGAAGAACTAGATTCCCATGCGGTCACAAACCATCACATTGACGTGAATGTTTTTCCTTTTCCACACTGCCTGGGGCACCAGGCAGACTTCTCTGATGAGGGAGGGAGTGAGTGTGTGCATGTACAAGTATGTGTGTTTCTGAGAAGTGTGTGCATGTACATGTGTTTCTGAGAGGTGTGT
>LZPO01055534.1:26786-39716 GCA_001675575.1 Neotoma lepida | reverse complement strand
GATTTTTAACTTAAGTCTTTTTAGTAGAGATTTTAACAGATTAATAAGATGTTAATAGACACATGACCTCTCTGTACTCCAACTTCCACATCTTAAAATGCATATGATAATGGTTTATACCTCAGAGGTTTGTTTTGTGGGTTAAATTAATTAATTTAGCTAACATGTTAACAGTGACTGGAAGTGTCACATAAATCTTAGCTACAGTTTTAAGAGCTCCATCCTTTAAAATTGAGATCANTGTGGCTATATGCACCAATACAGGTAAGGCCATCTCTTTTGTTTCTGGAGCCAGAGTGATATTTAGTTGTGAAATTTTGAAACTGTGGATCATTGTTATCCAAGTAAAAATGTGATGTGCATGAATGCAGTTTCATATACTTTTTGTAGAAATTACAGGCAACACATTATTGTAAGAGACACAATGATTACTTGAAGATGGCATCCTTTTAATTTCCATGTAATTTGCTTACATCAAATGGAGACTATCATATTCAGCACATTATGACTCACTCAATTCNAGTAAAGTGAAAGATATAAAAGCAAGTATTCATAATTCTATAGTCTTTCTTGACAGCAGAAACTAAACAGAACATTTGAAAAAAAAGATGAGCCCTTTCCTGTTAACAAAAATAACATAAGCCAACGTGGTGACTTATGGCTGTGAATGCGGCACTCTCGAGGAAGAGACAGGTGCATCTCTATGAATTTGAGGCCAGCCTGGTCCATGTAATAATTCCAGGGCAATCAGGGTTGTATAGTAAGAACATGTCTCAAAACAAATACAAAACAAAACCCAACCCAACCAAACCAAACACCACCACCACCAAAAACCAAATCAATCAAACAAAAACCCACAAAAGCCAAAAAGCAAGGAGGCTTCATTGTTGAGGCCATTTCTTAGCCTGTTTAGCTATCAAATATTGTCTCCTAGGCTAGTAAGGGCAGGAACTTCTAGTATATAAATGCATGGAAATAATTTCAGTATCTGAACTGATTAAGAAAGTATAATTAGATATTATGGTTTTATTTATCATGTCAGGTTTCCAGTCAATTTTCCTGAAAAACTGTCACACACGTTCTTATATACTGAACATACTGGAATACATTTTTTTTTTCTAGGTTGCTACCTAGGCATACATGTTAAGAGTCTAGCATCTTTACATTTAGGAAATTTTTCTCCTGGATGGAGTCAGGCTATTCAGGTCCAGGTTGGCTTCAAACTCACAAACCTCTTACCTACACTTCCTGTATTTGTTATTAAAGCACCTGCCCTCACACCCAGCATCACTTTTAGTAATGCATGGCACAAAACTAAATGACTTTAACTCAATGGTTTTCACTGCACTAATTTAATACATAAAGCTTAACTGGGTGTGGGAGTGCGAACGTGCAATCCAGTCCTTGTGAAGTGGGTGCAGGAGCCTTGGGTGTTCAAGGGGATCTATACGTCACTGCAGCTGTAGTTCTTCTCTGTATCCTTACATACTAGAAGCAGAATAAAGTCTATGCAAGCACATAGACTCCATCGATAATATGGAGATTGAAAATACAAAACTCTGTCATAGATACAGCATGTACATAATTAGTGAAGGGTTATGAAATACCAACAATGCTCTTATTATTGTAATTTATATTTATTCATTTCTTCTTAATTCTCTAAATTTTATTTTTTGAGGGGACAACTTTTGAGATATCCTCATGTAACTTAGGCTTGTTTCGAACTTGTTATGTAGCCAAGGCTGATTGTGAAGTACCAATCTTCCTAACTCCACTTCTCAAGTGCTAGAATTACTGACATGTTCAGACTTCATATATGGTTATTGCATCCTCTGTAGCTGGAAATTACATTTAAAAATTATAATAGCTAAAATTTAAGTGAGAAGTTTAAAATGCTTATTGACTTTGCAGTAGACAAAATATTTTGTATTTAAGTAATTTATATTTGCATGTTTTGAAACTGTTTTAAGGCTTGTGAATCTATATTAAAATAAGAAATCAGTGTAGTAAATTACAGTATTTTACATTATTTACATTAACATGTTCATTCAGAGTATATCAGGAAATTCTTATTTGAATAAATCCACTTCTCAATTTATTGATTGCAAACTAGAGTAAACAAATAGAAGAAAATCATGGCTTCACTGTTATTCCGCCTCTGATTGGGGAGAAGGCACTGGCTTTCTGTTGGCTAGAAGCGAGTGGACTAACTTGGACCTATAGTGTTGTGAAGTTGATGATACTCAGAGGGACATGTACGAGGCCAGAACTTTGGAATAGATGTTTCTACCCTTTACTATTCTCAGTGACTAATTAAAAAATACATGGGATGATAGATCTAATCCTGAAATGTAGTATGAATAGCTCTCCATGGAGTATCTAGTTTTCCACAGTGGAGATCTGGATAAACAGTCAGGAAGTTTGTACGTGAGGGGTATCCATGAGTAATTCTAATAATCAAAACTCAATTTCCTACTTCCTCTCCAAATGGGACTCAACAAATCTACTGCACTGTATAGAATTTAGTCATATTCTCTGTCTCTCTCTGCCATTCTAGGCACTTTTTAAAAATACAGAAACACATATTTACATGGAATGATTGTCTCTATTTTTAAAGAATTTTTTTAGCATTTCTTGCAAAACTTTTCTTAGCTTCTGTTTCATATTCATATGCAGATCCAAACTTTTAATATTTCTGTGAATATAAATAAACTGCCATGAGAGAGCATAGCAATGGAGACCATGGTGGAGGCGGGGGCAGGGGGACGACACAGATATAGGGGCACACTTTTAAACATGGCACCATTCATATAGAATTCTCAGTCTGAAAACCAGGCTGTCCATGTGTCTATTACTCAGATTTGAATTTGTTACCTCTTTCTCTTTGCTCTACATAATGTATTCAGCAGTATTGCTACCTCCCTCCTTCTCCCTCTCTTCCTCCTCCCCTCTCTTTTTCCCTCCTTTCCTGTCTTCCTTCCTCTTAAGTGCATGNTCACCTACCATCAAAGTCTTGTTATGCAACTACTGTCCCTATTANATTGAATGCTTCATTGAAATATTTATATGATGATCCTCTCATTGTCCATGTTTGAATTCAAATAAGTTATTTCCATAGATATCTTCCTGTCATATTAACTGGTTTCTCTGCCACATTCCTCCCCCACATCTCTCCCATTACAAGTCTTCAGAGCTCTTACAGCATTAGAAATTGTCTTATTTATTTATTATTGATTAATGTCTTTCTTACATCGTAACACAGGGTCAGAATAGAGCCATTATCATTAGGACCCACTGTTTCTTCTGAGTGTCTAGGACAGTGTGTAGCACACATGACCTGCTCAATAGTTATTTAAAGAATGAAAGAGTATATGAATTGTAACAAATTTGACACAAGATTCTTGCTGAAATTTTTTTTATGCCATCACCTCTCTAATGACATTCTTTTAGCATATCTAAACATTTTTACAAAATGGTTTTGCTTTTTCTTTTGATAATTTGATCTACAGGGTGATTGCAGAAAAGATAAAAGCTGGAGTTAGTGCTGGACCATGCATGAGCAGCCCTGGCTCTTCCATGCTTTTGAAGAAGGTAACGTAGACAAGAGGGATGAGAAGGCTGGTCTTTGCTTTTTTTTAGAAGTGACATGCTAACTGTGTGTTTGACTTATTGTCACCATTTGATATAGCAAATGTTCTTCGATCAAGTCCTCATTGTGTCATATATTTTATGAAAAAGGATAGTTTGAGCTAGCTTCTTTGGCCATGGTATATATTCTACACTCACTGTAGAATTTGCAAAGGGGCATAGATAAATTTTGAGAAATAATTGAGTAAGTTATTTGTGTCACATATTCTAATATTTCTAACACATGATCTGTAAAAGATTTGATTTCTTTTGTGACCAAAGTAATTAAGGAAAATAAATAAAGTTGGATATTAAAGTTAAAAGCTTTCAGATTAAAAGCTATGGATTAGTTTAACTATGATTTTGAATATGTATAATCTTTCCTGTAAACAGCTTTAATATTAAAAATGTAAACATATGAGAAGAAAAATTTTACTTTTGTACCTAGAAGTTATTTCTTTCAGATTTTAAGCAACAAAGGTAAGTAATATTTTCTGTATGGAATATATAATGTTAGATATAATAAATATCTATCATTTCCCTTAAACAATTTAATATTTAGTAACATTAATCTTTAATATTATGTTTGTTATAATTTTACCTTGTAGTCCACAGTTTGAAATAAAAATGAAACAGTTTATGTGTGATCAAAATATACTTCTGTATTTGCACTAATTATTCAGTCTCCAATTTTGCATAAATATTAAAATAGTAGGCATCAATCAATGGGAAGTTCCAGATATATTGAATATGAGGCCTAAACAGAAATTTAACAGAAATGTAAAATTCTTTCTAACAAACAAATAAATAATTATTTTAAGAGACAAGTGTGGCCTAACAATGCTATCGATTTTAAAACCTGTTGTAAATGGAGCTAAATCATGGGAAAGGCCCGAAGGGGGGTGGAAGTCATTGAAGCAGTATACATATGTTTGCTGACGGAAGAATGAACATTTTTCATCCCCCTTTGACTGCATTAAAAAGGCCTTGTAAAAGCTTGTGGACTCAGGTTTCATGCTCTTTGCAACTGAATTCCTTTCCTTTTCATATTTTAAATTTGTAACATGTCCTATGTAGGCTTTAAGTGAGCGTCCTGCTTTCAGAACTTCTAAAACCCCATTGCTTTGAACAGTGTGCCACATGGCAATTCTACAAACCTAAAGGGTCCAGCTGTTAGGATGGAAAATGCCACATAAATTACTGTACAAGGATCTTGTCTATTGGAGANGCCANTAGAGTACTTTAAAGGAAAGGNATACTGAATTTAAAAGCCTTCCCAGANCACTGTCATGGTTCTTTGGATTTTTAGATTATAATCTCAGACTGGCTTTTGAAGGGAAGCTTTATATATACCCTGTTGCNTAGATAAAGAAATATTTTTTCCAGTAATTTCTTGNGTGCCCTTATCCCTGACCTCCTGCATATGGCTTGTGGGATTTGAAACTGTCATAGTTAATTCTACTTAAGTAGTCACCTTTAAGTATAAAGTTCATTGAAATATTTTAGTTGTATCTGCTTCATCCTTAAAGGCTAAAGTAGCTCACAGAGTCTAAATTTGCTTAAGACCGTTGATAGCTTTTCCCCTAGCAGTCTATATAACAGCACTTTCTAGTATTACAAAAGCTAACCAGCAGGGAGGATGCTTCTTGGTTAGTAACAACTTGATTTCTCCATGTCTTGTGACCAAAGTGTGTGTCTGGTGTCTTCAGCAACAGGATTTTACCATCAAGTTCTGGTGGGCAGCCTAGAGCTATTGCAAATGTCTGTATTGTTTTGGTGTCTCCAAGACACTCCTGACCAACCACTTGAAGGTAAGTATCCTATACNCAGTGCTGGGATTTTAATTTGACAGTTTATGACTTTTGGGAGGAGCATTAACTCCTGTGTATGTTGACTCCAAATATATACTCTTAAATATGTAAGTATANATCATATAAAATTNTAGGTTTCCTCTTTCTGATTGGATGTAGGGCCCACTTCACAGGAAGAAACACACACCTGGTATTGTAAACCTGGTCAAGAATCCGTATTTGAGGAGTTCACNAGTCCTAGTTGTGAACCTATTACTATTATTTTGCTAAATGGACAAAGTATCAAACTGTCTCTAAATCAATATCTAATATCTGTATACCCATACATTAGTACAGACCTCCAATCTCATCAGAGAAGTTTCTTAATGCACAGCCTCACAACCAGTCAAGTGCAGAGAATGCCTGTAGTGTTTTCAGTCACAAATGGGACATCTGTGTAACCCACCCACTTAAAGCCCAGGAACCATCACCTAAGAAACAAGGGAAGGTTGTAAGATATGGGGTTGGCAAGGGCCAAAGAGAAATAGTGTCTTCTGCACATGTGGGACTGCCACACTCATGAACTCACAGCAGCTGTATTTACCTGCACGAGGGCTGTATCTCTAGTTTAGGACCTATTGGCTATTGATGGCTTCTGGGACAGAAGTCTTTTCTTTAAGGGTGTGGCTCCTGGTTGGTCTAACATGATCTAGTGGGTGGGCCATACCCACGAGTATATGAGCAGCACAAATAGCACAAATTGTATTTGGTGAGTGATTAAAAAGAAAGTCACAAAGTTTGGAGGGGGTAGTGGAAGAGAGGAGTTAGGAGGAGGAGTGTGTATAAATATAGTCAAAATACATTGTATGCATTTAGAAAAGTCTCAAAGAATTAATAAAATATTATATTTGTACAAAGTAAATGTAAACTCCTGGGNAAGTGTTTCTGAGAACTGAAGCTTCTTCAGTTAGAATGACCCTAGATTTTAGGAAAATTTTGAAGGAATACTGAGATGGGCAATATACTGTGTCTTCATGCTATGAACATTTTTATTCCTACTATAGAATTCTGAAGTGAGGAGATGTTTTACAAGCATATACTGGTAATTACACTGANATAAGAGAAACTCTGCTTATGAAGTTAACTCTAATATTTAAGCAACTTGATGTCTGAATGTTAGTTACCTTTCCTGTCTCATTCAAATTCCAGTGAAGGGAAGCCCATTAAGGTTACCTATGGTNGCATTTGTCTCTTCCTTTTCATTAGGGTATTTGGGGATATCATGACAGGTACGATTCAGGATCAGCAGATATCTCCACAGATCAGAACAACTGGAAATGGAATCTTAAAGCATGTCAGGTTGTGATTATTTTAAAATCAACTTTTCCTTGACCTCCAAATAAGACATTCAATTTGCTTACTTCCTAACAGCTGTTTCAAAGCCTTGGGTGAGTTTTCTTGTTTTGTGGCATTGCCTGCCCTCCAGCCTGCCTGAGAGGTGAAAGAGAATGGAGATATGGGTTATTATTCAAGGTTCTGTTTCCAGTGGCTGGTAAACTAACCTGTGTTCATCACTATGAAGGTTGAATGGCAATGCCTTTTCACAGTGTCTATGGAGCACAGTAAAATCTCTGTTATGGATTTACCATATTGTCTCCCAATACAGACAGTGCTGAGACAGGGATAGATGGTAACTTGAACAACCTATTAGAATGTGTATAATTTGTATAATTGGGTAATCTTTAGGTTGAATACAAATTCAGGATCATTTAGAGATTGACAGTGTTGGAGATGAGACAGCTTTGACACTGTCTCTTATACACATCTAGATGTGTATAAGAGACAGGTGATATACTGAGGAGTCTATCTTCTCATTCAATGTTTTTAGTCCTTCCATGTTGACTGAGGAAAAAGGGATGTGTGGAGCAAAGCACGGGGGAAGATTGTTTCTGATGTTTTCATTATGTAGACATGGCCATGAGATTTCACAATACCATCCTTTGAAAGAATAAACACATTGAACTTAATATTCAAACAAGAATCTCACCCACTCATTTAACTCATAAGAAAAAAAATCCAGCAAGATTTGGTGTACATGTTCACAATGTTATTTTACAATAAAATGTAAAATTGGATGATCCATTGCCTATTATAGAATCAGGTTAATGCTTGCTGTGCCTGGTGCTTCTGCCCTNGACAAAGAAGAACTTAGCTTCATCAAATGTTAAACACATGGCTTTAATGGTTCATATTAGGAGAATTCCTGTGGGAATTATGCTGGTTGTGAGGTTGTATTCACTTCACTGATTTCTTTCCTGTGGCTCTCTTATTTCCCTATGGGATGTATTTCATGTGTCCATTATTGCTTTGAAGATTTTTCATTTCTGTCTCATGCTTAACACTTGCCATTGACTTCTTGTGGAACTTAGGAGAAATGAATGGCATCCCCCCCGGGTACCTGTCTTTATGAGGTAAATCAGCCTGTGCTACTTAGAAAAAAAAATCTATAGTTTTACTTCTTTTATACTAAAAGAAAATTTTACTTTTTGGTACTAGCTTTTTGGAAACTTAATACTTTGATTTTTTTTCCATGATGGTTCTCTAGCTTGTAGAACAAAGTAAAATGACAGATAGTCTGTGCTTTTGTTTTTAGATATTTTTAAAACCTTTGAATAAAATGATAACAGAGATGGTAGAAAACTGCCTCTTTTAGAGGAACTTTTGATTCTTAGCTATCTTTACACTTTTGAACTTCATCATTTTGGTGGTGAACAGAGGAATTTGAACTCATATAACAATATGTACTTTGCTGTCCCAGCAAGAGTCACTCCAGGGGGCATTGAGNNTGTGTTCACAAAAACTTGACTGACAATCATAAAGACAGATTATCTGAATATTTTTGGTGGGTTTTATGAGTTGATAGATGAAAAATGTGGTGTATTTTGAATATAAATTGATCAGCATTGATAATAAGATTCATAGAAACATACATTGGTGAAGGTGCTTACGGAATGGATCATAGAAAGTGTTCAGCCTTTTATTTCAGTCGGTACATCTGTTCTATTTCTATTTTTATTAAACTTGAATGATTAAACAGAAAGCACGTTAAATGAAAAAAANATCCTAGTTTGAACCAAACTTACATTCAAAGGGCAACTTCTTATAACCTCTGATTNAATCTNCACGTTTGCCCTTGGTGGAGTATTCTTTCCTCACAATTTGTGGGCCCATTTTCAGTTCATGCAACTACCACAGAACTTCATGGGTACTTTAATTTCTGCTACACTCCAAACCNTCTTCCTTTGTAAGTTAGAAAGAAGAAAAATATAAATAGCTTAACCTCATCAGAATCATTTTAAAATTATAAACAGATTACTTGGTAAATAAAAATGCCACTTTAAGGGCGCTTGAGTGGAGATTTTGGCAAGTAGCAAGCACAGGACCAATGGGGATGATGATTACTTGAAAAAATAATCTGAAGCCTATTTCTTTTTTATGTCCTACTTTTGATTTTCTTCCAAAATGATTTCATTGATTTAAAGTGATCTAGAATCTATTTGGAAACAATTTAGGCTTTATTATTTGCCTGAAGAAAATATGTAAGACTATTTTTTTCCAGGACAGAGAGTCCTTGGCTAGTTCTATTGGAATAGAAATAGATGTTCTTCCTGGCTATTTTATTCACTTTAAGTGTTAGCTTCTGGNAACATAAGTGAGAGAAACTAGCCAACTTCCACTTGACTTGCATTGAAGAAATGTGAAGGACAATTTTACCTTGACCCAGGCTTGCATCATCAGAATCACATGTTCAGATTTTATNATTTCTGTGCGTTATGAGATGTCTGCTTCTTCTGTTTGTCCCATGAACTCTAGATAAATGATGAGAATATGGCATTTAATACTGACCAACATTTTTTTCCTTCAACAATCTGATTCGTAAGTGTCTCATGGTATAAACTTTGTTTCTGNCCACTCACTCTTCTGGCAGCCTGAACTAGCTGTTGATCCCTTCTCCTCTCTTCCACCTCTGAGCATGAGGAGGGCCAGGCTTCAGTTTTGATAATTCTCTTTTTGAAATTTCCACCTTTGTCATGTTTCTTTCAGTCAGTCTTAAAAATATATGTGTTTTGAATGTGTGTGCTAAAGACACATACATATGCATATATACATACATGCACATAACAAACTTTATAATTCCTTATAAAACGTAATAGACTTTGCAATTATCTCTCAAAGTTCTTTCCTGAACTTTATACTTGAATATCTAATTGACTCCTCAACATCTCCAATATTCTAATATGAATTTCCAGTTTACAGTTCANAAGCAAAACACTGCGTATCATCATGTGCCACCAAAGCCTGCCACTTCCAGTAGACCACTACTTCTCAGTTTACAGGTCTGCCATTATGAAGGGGTCAGCCCTAAATCGCCCTTAACTGTTCTCTCTTGTCTCTCCTACATGACACTTTCTACCAATTTTGGTTCGATTAACCTTTTAAATGCAGTCAGAATTCAACTTTCTCTTGCCACCTTCACTGCTTAACCCTGAGACAGCAGCACTCTTCGCTNTGTAACACCGTCTCATCCTGCTAAACATTGACTTCTGCTTCTGCCTTACTCTTTCAGTGTCCTTCTACCCTGCTTGATTTGGAAGCAGAGTCATCATGGCACTATTATTTCCAAATTTCGTTAAATCTGGATACTCATCTGCGCAGAATCCTCATTTTCTNCTCAGGTCAACTGAAAACAACAAGAAAAAGAAGATTTTATAATGACTTGCAAGCTTGTAAGTGATCTGNTTTCCCACCAACTTTTCCCTCTTTTTGCACTTCTTGCTGTGCCATCTATCTAAATGTCTATTCTTCAAGTAGAATGTAAAGAATGGAAGCTCTACTAAGGGCAGGAAATTCTGATTTTTTTTTTAATACTACTGTATCTTCTNAGCCTAGAATAGAGCTTGGCAACTAGTACATGCTGTAACAAAATTATTGTGCCTNTCTTTTCTTCAGTGAATTGAAAATAGATATTTAAANAAAGTTATGAAAGCAGCACCTGACTAGGACTTGGGATGACAGCAAGATTTATTAGAAATGTGATCATAAGTAAATCTCATAAACCTTTTAAATTTCAGGCATCATAAGTGTGATTACAGAGCTTAAATGAGATAATGTATGTGCAAAGTGCTTGTCAACTGTTCAGCATTTTCCTAGGTTATTAATGTTTTTTCCCCTGGGGATGAATTCATTTAATCTTATAAATGCTTTCATTTTATCAGTACTAGATTAACCTGTCTATTTTTGTTCAAGTCATTTTATCTTGAGTTTTTGTGAGCCCTTCTCTTTATTAATATAAATACTTTTAATTGGTAAGTATTAAACATTTACTGAATGTTTACTAATGGGATCCATGCTATAATGTCTATAATATAATGAGTAGTACAGATATTTGATGGAATAATCAAAATGTATTTAAACATNGTGATTTAATTTCTAGTATTTATTAGGTCCCATGCATTTTTCTAAGTGCTCTACAAGAATAAAAGTGTTTAATAACATGTTGAATAACGTACTGATGCAATATTACCTCCATTTTTCTTATGAAAAACTGGGAAAGATTAACTTATTCAAGGTCATAATTTATAATATTTGTCATATTACATGCACACATAATTCATATGTTCAAAGTTAAAATAATTTTGGGTTTTAAAAATAAGACCATTTTGCATGAATGCTGCCCAAGGGTCTGATAAAAATAGGCTTTGAGACATTAACTGTTGGTTGACTTCTAACATGGCTTACTGCACTTATAGTCACTAAGACCTTGATATCTTTTATGAAGTATTTGTGTCAGTCTTCAGCACAAATTTTTAAAAGCAGACTGTTGAGTGCTTGTCATGTCACTTAAAGCACTGGCCTTACAGAGACATTTCTGTCTTTTGTCTACACACATGTAATATCCTAAATTATATTTAACTGTGNAATGGGTTTTTGCTACCCATGTGATCTTTGTGTGCAGAGCAATACCCAGAGTCCACAGAAGGNATATATGTCTTTCAGCTGTGGCANTTGAACAACAGTTAGCCCATTGGGTGCTGACTTAGTTCCCTCCCCTGTTGCTGAGATAAAATACCATGAAAAAAGCAACGGAAGGGAGACATGTTTACTTTGACTCATAGTTAAAGGGTCCAGTCCCTTTAAAGTCAAAGCTGAAAGAATGTGAAGCAGCTGGTCTCACTGCATCTCGAGTCAGGAAACACAGAGCGGTGGATGAAGGCTGTGCTCAGCTTCTTCTGCTTTCTTTCTCATATGGTCCAGGTTCCTAGGCCAAGGGATGGTGTTACTAACAGTGGGAGCATCTGACCAACTCAGCGAACTTCACCAAGTTTATACCCCACAGACATGCCCAGAGATCAGGTTTCCAGTTGATTCTAGATCTCATCAAGCTGACAATTGAGGTTAACCATCAACTCCACACTCCCTTTATGTGGTGGACCATGCCTTATAACTCTGAAACATATGCTATATACGTTTCTTTTCTTTTCTTTCACGTAAAAGACATTTTTAATTCAAATAACTACAAGTAGGAAATCAGGCTTGAGACCAAGGCTGGGACAAATGGCCACTTTCTTCACAACTAGACAAGGAGGGAAGGTGGGCCCCTTACTCTGCTACAGCACCCAAGGGTCATCACCCATCCCCTTTCCTGAATCTGGGGTGGTAGGTANTCCAAACTGCTATGCNCAGATCCGTTCCACATGAAGAGGACTTTNGGGAAGGGGAATGTGAAAAATGTGAAGAAAATGCAGATAGAGGCTTTGTTAACCACATTTTTACATACTTTCACTTTGTCCAAAACGAAAATGTACCCTTCTTNCACATGACAATAGACACATTTGATTTTGACAATTGCTTGCTAGAGTCATGTTGAGATGACAATTTTTGAAGATATGTAATATATCAAATAATAGCAAGTGATATTTTTGGGGGACATTCTGATATGGGAAAGTCATTGACCTCTCTAATGTAATATGCATTTGTACTTGGCATCTTTCCTAACAACAGTTTACAATAGTAGCACAGGAAGGGACAGTTTTCCCACAGCTTTATTTGGTACCACACTGGTAGGTTATAAGATCATGTTTTGAAGTCCAGGAGTGTAATTTAACAGGCATTTTACTGTTTCATCTGACATTGGTTAGTAGACTTGTCTGCTATGCTGTCTAGAAAATGTAGTATGATTTCTCTAATCTCAAATTGTTTCTATTAATCTCAATCAAAATAAAAGAATAAGATAATATTTTATCTACCAGCACATGGTTTCTACTTTTATTTAACTTGATTTTATGAAAACTTGTTTTGCTTTAAAGATGTTATTAATAATATAATGCTTCAGTGTTACAAAAATGTTCTGGTGAAAAGTCCTAGCACTGAGAAGGAAGGTAGACAGACATAAAATCCCACCCTTAACCAGAGAGCTATCTGCAATTGATATCTGCTGGGAAAGGTAAAATCC
>LZPO01055533.1:60232-74963 GCA_001675575.1 Neotoma lepida | reverse complement strand
TAGACAAAAGATGAAATTAAATCCAGAATATAGGAATGTGTAGATTTAGCTGTAGGTGCCTGTGAAAGAAGATAAGTTTTCTGCTAGCACCAGGGGCTTGGGTTTGTGATAAGAAATACTTTGTCTCCCAATCTGGTTTCTATTATGACCTCTATTATAATACTATAGCACGAAAGACATCTTCATTTTCAGTCCTCTTGATGTAAACTTACAGATTTTGAAGNATTTATAGTTATTTTTAGAAACAGAAAGCCCTTCTGCAAAATGTTTAAAATTTCTAAATCATAGTATCCNAGGAAATTTGACACTTCCTCAAATCCTCCATAATTCTATATTTTAACAAATAATACAGTCAAGGTCTAAATAACCATTAAAACAGACTGCAATGAAAATGTCGGCTTTTAATTATTCATTAATGTTCTTGGGCCATAAACCCTGCAAGGATTATCTCTAAGAGCTGGATGCTGTAGATTATTCATGCTTCTTAGGTTCAATGTGACAGGAAGCCCTGTAGACTGCAAATTGATCCTTAACTTTATTGTTCCCCAGAAGTCAAGCTGCCAGTACCAGTCTTTACTGTATCCTAGGGAACGCTAATCTCCAGTTGCCCTTTTCATCCCTTTTTCAATCACTGAATCACTCATGGCCATTATAAAATGATGTAATATTTTTTTGACAGTACTGTTGTGGATTATTATTTTAAGCTGTGTTCCATTTGTTTATGTTGTGGAATATTTGTTTAATGATGCAAAGATGTATTACATTCTTTTATGTTACATTTGTTTAACTCTGTGAAGCTGTGTTACTTTGCTTGTCTAAAACACCTGATTGGTCTAATGAAGAGCTAAACAGCTAGTAGCTAGGCAGGAGAAAGGATAGGTGGGGCTGGCAGGTAGATAATAAATAGGAGAAGAAATCTGGGAAGAGAGGATCAAGGAGGAAGAAAAGGAAAAGGAGAGGGACTCCAGGGGCCAGCCACCCAGCTACACAGCAAGCCACAGAAAAGAAGTAAAGAAAGGTATATAGAAAGGTAAAAGCTCAGAGACAAAAGATAGATGGGATAATTGAAGTTAAGAAAAGCTGGCTAGAAACAAGCTAAACTAAGGGAGGGCATTTATAAGTAATAATAAGACTCCATGTGTTTATTTGGGAGCTGGGTGGCGGGCCCTCAAAGAGTATAAGATTAAAACACACACACACACACACACACACACACACACACGCACTACCATTCACCTTTTGTGGAGGACTTTTTTTTAAAATACTTTGAGACTGTGCCAATGATTATGAGATACCTAGTATCTCAGGCACCAACCACTAAATTCTAGCTGTTCCTCTTACCATTGTAACTACCAAAAGGTCCCCACAGATCTCAAATGTCAATACCCTCTTATTGTAGACTATTCAACTATAGAACAAGGGTGTATCAAAATGGTCCTTGAGTTCTTTTCACTTAATCCCTTTTCTTTGTGCCAGTTGAGCAACATAGCTTGAAAATTAGATTGTAAACTTTAAGTAGAGACAATATATATTTTTCCTTCTGAAAACTAAGAAGTAGCTTTTAACATGATACCAGTACTAAAGTGATGTCTTATTTTAGATGTCAGTTGAGTATTCTTGGGTTAGTGGTATATCCTTACTTTAATACTTCAGCTATTAAATCATGGCTGAAACATTATTTTAGTAGATTAATGATATATACTCATATTTCTGATATTTCATATTTGTTTGTATAGGTACATATGCTCATGAGTACATATTTGTGGAGGTCAGAGGTCAGCATAAAGTGTCTTCCTCTGTTGTTCTCTACCTTATTTTTTGAGTCAGAGTCTCCCATAGAAACTGAAGCTCGCATATGTGGCTAGCCTGGCTGGCTGACAAACACCAGGGTTCCTTCTGTCCTTGCCCTCATAGCACTAAAATTCTAAGACCACGCTGCCACACCTGGCTCTTTTATGTAGATACTATGGATCAAACACCGGTCCTCATGGTTGTATAGAAAGTACTTTTACTGACAGAGCCATCTTCCCAGAAATTGAAAAAAAAATATGTATATATGTTCCAAGAACTTTAATGATTTTATTTACTTATAAAATGAGTAATTTTTGTTTAATAAAATTTTATTGTTGACATATTCATGATAATAAAATTGACACTAATATGTCTGCCCATCCTAACTTTAAAATATAAGGTTTATGCTACAAATTATGCCATTTATGATTTAGAGTAGCTAAAATAGGCAGTAGAAAATGGATATGATCCCTAAATGAATCAATAATGATTATATCTGACAGAGAGAAAAAGAAAAGTGGTAAGCGGTTTTATCTTTGACAGTTATGTTTTGGATGGCTTCAAGAAGTATGTGTAAGGTGTGTTTGGAACTCTTATTACTGTGCCTACTGAGCAGGGAGGGATAATGCTGAGAGATCTATGAAAGAATTAAATCCTAGGGAGATTAGGTATAATTTTCCATTCATTATTTGGAGAAAAAACTTTGTATGTATGGGTGTTATGTCTACATATATGTCTGTGCACTGCATTCCTGCTTGGTGCCCACAGAGGCCAGAGAGAGTGTGGGATCCCCTTGGACTGGAGTTAACAGACAGTTTTGAGCCATAGGTGTTGGAAATCAAACCTAGGTCTCTTGAAGAGCAGCCAGTGCTCTTAACCACTGAGCCATCTCTTGCACCCTGAAGAAAAACATTTAACACTCTCTTTAAAGCTACATCTATGTTCACAGGTGAATCCATTTGTTCAACATGCATTCACTAATCATTGTATACACTTAGAAATAGAGAACGTTGCTGCCTTTAAGAGCAGTAGTATGAAAGTGATGTAAACATTAAATTTTCTGTTTGAAGCTGGAGGGATGACTAAGCAGTTAAGAGCTCTTGTTCTTTTACAGAGGATCCAAATTTAGTCTCAGCACCCACATTGGACAGCTCAGAGCCACCTATAACTCCAGCTCCAGGAGATTCAATGCCCTCTTCTAGCTGTTGTGGTCATGAATACACACATCACATAACCACACACAGATATCTATGTAGACACATAATTTAAAAAATAAAAATAAAATCTTAATTTTTTTTCAGTCAAGGTTTGATTAGGTATTTTAAGGAGACTCTTAGCACTGTAAAAGACCAAAAGCAGCATACAAATGAGGCTTTGCAGTAGTGAGGATGTTCATAATGGGGAATTCTTTTTAAAAATTAGGAAGAGATTTCACACAGGCAGATAAACAAATGAGGAATGGGTCTTATGGGAGACATCAGAAAAGATCTTAGCATATGTGAGTACAGGGTTTGCCCTTTCTAGAAAGGAACAGAGGAGTTTTTTAAAATAAGTATGGAGGTACTACTTAGGTGTCTCTGTCTTCCTGGGAGCATAGGGCTCAAATAAAGTCCAACATTATCAACATAAGGGAAGAACAAAGGTCAGGTACAGCAGGTGTAACATACCACTAGTGCACCAAAGGTTTGAAATGAAGAATAAAAAAATAGTGATTAGCAATGGATAGGNTTATGATAGCTGTCTAAATATTCTCTGGGGAATAAAACCTTAAACATCTTACCAGTGAAACATTTTCTTACGAACTAAGCACTTTATCTGCTGACCTAAACCACAGCTCTTGTATCAAAAAATAAGAGTGAGTCTATTTTGAGCTAAACATGAGTAGCCACGGCCTAGGAACACACTCAGATTACTCTAGATAGCATCTTCCAAAATGGAAGTGGTTACATTAGTCATAAAACAAGAGAAAATCATACAGGAAGACATTTTATGACTGTAGTGATGAGAGCATCAGGCAGGTTTCAGGTGCTGTCTGATGACATCCTGGGATGTTTGGTTGGTGGAGGAAACTACAGATGCTGCTTCAGGAAGTCAGATGCAGATCCCCATCCAGAAGAGGTGTACAGGAGACAGTACAAGCCCTGGGAAACAAACGCAGGAGGTCATGAGTTCAAGGCCAGCCTTGGACACATAGCAGACCCTGTTCAAAACATGAACTTCAGCTAATAAAATCATAAGGTACAGACTATAAAGCACATATTGAATAATTCAAGAAACTGTGAGGCATCTTTTTCATATACAAGGAAATTTATTTACTGCCTCTACTTTTCCCCAAGGCAGCATAGTCATTCTTAGTTTCAGAATCAAATTTTCTTTCCATTTTAAAGCAGAAAATAAAAAGATAATGAAGTTGAATAAAAATTGTATGTTAAAAAAGATCCAAGTAGTTACACAAGGGAAAAAGTACTTGAGAAAATATAATTTCCCTCGAGTTTTTTTTGAGCAATAACTTTTAAATTTATCTCTGAAGAGATGAGCTTCTTTTTAAAATATATTCTATAGTTCTATCTTAAATTGCTATTTTACTACAAACATTTATACTAGAATATTTTGTTTTTGTTCTGTCTAGATCTGTAATGTTCCATTGAGGGTCTTGAAAATGGTCATTAGTATCCAATGAAAGATTAAATACTCACAGCCTATAAATTGACATTGTATGGATGGCTGAAAGTCAAATACATGATTGTAATCTGTTATGCATAGAAATTGTCTACAACCCTGTACTGGTTTGTGCTGCTCTCAACCTTGGTCACAGAAGCTTCTTACTACAGAAGGGAGTGGTTATTGCACAGACTCATAACTTTTCAAAGTTCTGAAAATAAGTAGTTATTCTCAGAATGCTCAGCAGTAGGTAGAACAAGTATATAAACATCCCTACTCAACCCCTACTCCCAGGCTCAGATAACATCACAGAAAATGAAACAGACTGTAAGTGCCAGAGGATGAGGAGATGTGCCATAAAAGATTGGCTTCTGGATATGACAGGAATTCGTAGCTACTGTGGTTGCCTGCACTATACAAGATCAAGCCAGTTTAAAAATCTAGCATGGAACAGGGAGGGACTCTTTAAGTTCCTCATCCCTAGCTAATGGCATTTGATGGCTGCTGAGAGAGGGAGATTAACTTTTCTTTTGGNGGGTGGCCATTGGTAGTTACCACATCCCAGTAAATGATCTCACATACATTTCCATATGGGTAGCACAAATTGGACTTAGTGGGAGGAAAAAATAGACATGAAATTAGGGGTTAGATGGGGAACATGTTGAGGGAGGAAAGTTGAGCTGGAGAGAGGCAATAGGGGATCCATATGACCAAGATATATTGTGTACATCTATGAAATTTTCACAAAATTAAGGAGACACCAAAAAACCATAGACATCATCACGCAATTAGAGTCAAAATATCTTGCCTCAGTCTCAGATCTGCTGCTCTTTTTCTTGTTAATCAAAAGCTGAAGCTCTCTGGGTATGGTTTTCTTTAAAATAGAGATTGTAAAATCTGCTTCTAGAGAACTATAGCAAGGTTTAAATGAGAAATACATGTAAAAATAACAATCATAATACAACTCTATGGTGATGTTTAGTAAANCTCACATGTCATTTCTTCCCTTTAAAATATTTAACTTTCATATTGTGGTTATTAATTCTAGATTGTGTATAGCAATTCAAGAAGCTAATGTACTAAGATCAGGGAAAATACATTTGGAACAGCAGATCAAAGAGCTACAAGCAAAGTGCAAACAATCAGAAAATGAGAAATATGAGGCTATTTCAAGAGCCAGAGATAGCATGCAACTCTTAGAAGAAGCTAACCTTAAAAACAATCAGGTAAGAAAACATACAGACATGTTTATAAAGAATAAGATCCTCACATGCCCTAACAATAAAGGGATCTTCAGCTACCNAATGAATGCATGGAAACAAAGTACTACACTTCCCATTATCAAATAATTAAGCTATATTTTAGATGGTAAGAGTAATATCATAAAATATGCTAACATGTTAGTCATTTTTCAAAAATAATATTTAAATATCAGACTTGTTACATCCCTATACCCTGAGTCACTATCCTTTATCCTCTGTACTGTTATAGTCCTTTACCAGAGTGTACTTAATCAGATGACTCTTAGTCATGTTGATTTCCTTTTTATCTCATAGTTCCCGCATCAAGCAGAAGCTTAATTGACAAAGTTAAATGTAGCTCAGAAGATTAGATTCTTCAACTCATGCCTTTTTTTTCAACCCCTTAACCATTTTGATTTCTATAGTATTCTGGACCATGCTTTCTGTCTTGTACTGTTTTCCTATAAATGAGTATAATCTATAGAAGACAGAAAATAGATAATCTTTTAAAATGTTACTCCCCTTTTTTGTAGAGCTCATTATAGCATTAATGTATATACCAGCATTTATGAACTGTGCAAGATATACAGAGTACTCCAGTAGGAAATGCACAGGGCATAAAGGAAGTGCATTAACTTAGGTTTCTTTCTTAAAGTGGTAGATTTTTCAAGAGAGATACTAAAAATGCAAAAAGTACAAATTGGATATTACAAACCTAGTAAAAAGGAAGCTGGATGAGGTAATACATGCCTACAGTCTGCAATCCCAGCTCAGGGGAGGTGGAGCCAGAGGATAACGAACTTAAGGCCAGTGGAGAGAAAGATGGGGGCTCGGGAGAGAATGGGAGAGAGGGAGGAGAGAGAGAGAGGAAAAAAAAATGGATTTATCTCTTCAAATCTAAACTGCAGAAATGCTGAAGTGCTTGTGCCTTTCGGCTAGTATTCCTATCTGTGACTTAAATTCTGTCTCTCCACTCTTGGAATAGTTAAAGTGTATGCAGTAGGTCTTGGGAATCACCTCAGTGGCAGAATATTTCCCGACCACATGTGAGGCTCTTCCTTTTATCCCTAGTACCACCAAAAGTAGAGTACCACCCACAATAGACATATGCTTGTAAACTGTTCTAAATACCCAAGTTAGCTAGAAAATTTAAGAACAGGACAAAGTTATTTGTCTTTACCCTCTGAAGCATAGCTGTGTAAAAAGTTATGTAATGTTGTGTGGTGTATAATGGAGAGGAGACAAGGCACCATTGCTTGTCTCACTTCAGTCCTAAGTCAACAAATCTTTCAGAAGCAACCTGTGGCTATTATATTAATTTCCCTCTTGACTCATTGCTTAATTGCTAGAGGGTTTCCAACTTGTGGTTGCTGGGTCAAAATCTAGGATTCTCTTTCTCTTTTTTTTTTAAGATTTACTTTTTATTTATGTATAAAAAGAGGAAAAGTTCAGAATGACCCTGAGACTTTCAGTTGTGGAGATGAGAAAAATGATGGGAAACTCTGGCTGAAATAAATAGTGAAGATTTAATTAGGAAAAGGTGGGCAATGCTGGAGAGATTCTTTATCATTCATGACTTATGCAAGATTGTCCAATGGAAGCATTCCAGAAATCTGGAATGATACTCTGCTGTCAAAGAGTGTATTACCTTACCAGTGAAATGTGATGTCTAACGTGCCATGATTATCTTCTGAAGATTCTGCTTGAAGAGAAGCAAAAAGAAGATGACAGAGAGAAAATGAAGAAAACAATTTCCCAGCTTATACATGATGCCACCATGAAAGCAAGGAAAGAAGTGAGGAGTTTTTAATTATATTTAAAATACAGACTTTCAAGTCCTAACTAAGACTAAATGCTACTTAAATACTTTAAAAATTAAAACCTTGTGTGCTTACTCTCAAAGACTGGAACTATTAGTGTAAGTGGTTAAAAACTGGTGTTTCTTTCCTTTAAATTGAACTGCTGTGGTATAGTGTAATGTAATACAGTCTTGGACTTCAAGTGAGTTTTTTCTTATATATATTTTTTGGAGATAGGGTTTCTCAAACTCACAGAGATCCTCCTGCCTCTGCCTCCCGAGTGCTGGGATTAAAGGCCACCACCACCACCTGGAGGTTTTTTCTTACCTATATTTTCTGTGCTCAATATTTTTTTCCTCAGTGGACTACAATTTTGAGTATTTTTTTTTTATAATTTAAAAACAAAGTTAACATTGTTGCTTTCTTTCAAACAACTAAATGGTAGTTTTCATTTTATAAATCCATTGCAAATATATCCCTTAGAATTATTCTTTGACTCACGCCATATAAGGTCATTTTGGTTGAGAACAAGCTATATATGATGACAGTGATCTCATGAAATTATAATAGAGCTGAAACACCTGTTGCCTGGTATTTTTACAGTACCCTTTCAGGCTAAAATACATTTGAGTAGACACAGTGTGTACCTTACTCTGTACATTACCATGCTGTATAGTTTTATAGCCTGTGAACCCTGAACCTCCTAGGTTTGTGCACATACACTCTTTATATTCACAATGACCACATTACCTAAATAATGTTTCAGAGAAAACCCTCTTGTTACATAATTGTGACTACACTTTATTACTAATTGAAATTAGATAATTTCCCAAAGTAAAAATTCAAATTTAAAACAGAATCAGACTAAAGCCTTTTATTCTAATCCTTCCTGCAAGAATGTTCCCTATCTGTTAGCTTGAGAATGTTCTAATTTTAGACCATAGCTTTCAGTACTCTTAACATACTTTTTTAATGGCTAATAATAAATATTGTCTTCATGATGATCTTTGTAAAAATATTTTATCTAAGTATTTTATCCCATATTAATATTCTAGTTGCATTTTTAAGATCAATTAAAATGCATTGATTTTTAAGACTGATTGAAATTTCATTCATGTTAACCTATAATTTCAGTATATTTTTTAAAAGTGTTGTGGTCTCAATATTTATTCTAAACACCTTTCTAAACTGTAGTAGCTACCTCCTAAACTCCAGGTATCTTCCTATTTGTAAACAGCCCAAGTGGACATCTGAGACTCTCACGTCTGCCCCCTGTTCCTAGTAACCTCCCCATCTGCTCTGATGCTCTTGTGTGCTTCGCAGCCCTATAAACAGCCTGAGTGGATATCTGAGAGACTCCTGTGTCTGTGCCCTAACCCTAGTTACCTCCCTATCTGTAAGCAGCCCGAGTGGATATCCNAGTCTGTCGTGTCTTAACTGAACATACTCTCTTAATCCCAGACCTTTCCTTTCATGCATGTTCCTATTGGTTTTCTTAAACCCAGCCTGCCCCTGCTATGTCAGCTATTCACTCAAGGAATATCTACTTAACACTTCCTGTGTGCCCAGCATTTTTTTTGTTCTCTGCCTCCTGTAGGTTCCACACTGTTGCCAATTTTTATATCTAAACTAAAATTATTACATAGTGAAGAGAAATGAAAAAATAGCAGCAAAAGAAAATTAAAATTATATTATTTATAGCCTTTTCTTTGTGTTTTCATTTAATAATTATGGTATATATGAAACAAAAATGTATATACATCACCAAGTAAATATTAGAATCATGAGAGCCTTTTCTATCTATATCTTTATATTCCTGCAGTGTTTGTTATTTCAGAGAATAGGTAATATTTTGATAAAGCATTTATTCATATTCTCTTCCTTATACAGTAAGCACTGTAAATATTAATGTATATCTATTTCTGATTATTCAACTATAGCTGAAAGTATTTTCCTTGAAAATGTCTGTGTTATCAGTCATTTCCCTATTACAATTGACAATTGCTCTAAGTCTCTCTTTTATTGACTGTAGTAGATACAATGAGCATATTTTCATATATTTCTNTTCTAGTTATAAAATTAAACAAAAATGTGTCAAAGTTTGCTTTTTAAGAACAAAAATGGCTTATCTCTCAGATATTTTAATCTTTTAATAAAAAATTAAAAAAATAAAATGTTGGCTATTATTAGTAGTATATGACCATTATTAGCCTTATCTATTTACTAAGTAGAAAATTAGTTTCTAGTCAATTGGTATTTCATTTACAACTATCCTTATTATTCATAAAATTATAAAAGAAAATGTTTATGTAAATTAAAGAATATGTTTATATGTTTGTATAAAAAAACTGGATGTAGTCACACAGCATACAATCCTAGCACTTGGGTGGCTGACACAGGTTTGTGTGTTCAAGACCAGTCTGGGCTACATGGCAAGAAACTAGAAAGAGAGAAGGAAGGAAGGAGGAAGGGAAATACAGAGGGATAGGATAAGAGAGATTTTAGTGTCTATATAAATTTCAGGGTCCTACTTATTGTAAACTTCCTCAGTCTCACATTTTATTTCATCAGATCCTAGTGCTAAAAATTCTCTATGAACCTTAGATCATAGATCACTGATAATATAATCAGTGTTAATACCTCAGAAGATTCTTTTCAGAAAGTATACTTTGATTCAGCTGAGTTTGGCAGCATTACAAAATACTTAAAAATATATTCTTATTGTCGTAAAGCCTCGTTAGTTGTATCAGTATTAGACACTGAAAAGAACACTGAGAAGTTTAGAAATTGTGTAGGGAGACAGACAGATACAACTATACTTTTAAGAGCTCAAATTTTTATGCTACATGAAACATTCATGACTTAATTTCTCTGTTCCTTGCTATGTAAGTCAGCTTTCCAGTGCTATAACAAAAATTTAAGAAAATGAACTTCTAACAAGAAAAGCTTATTTGTGCTCACAGTTTCAGTGGCTATGGTCTGTGATTAGCTGGTCTCATTGTCAGACTTTCAGCAAGACAGCATATCATGTCAGGAACACATGGTGAAGCCAAACCACGCATCACATAGCCAGGAAATAAAAGATAGGCGCGAAGGGCACTGAAGGCCCAATGTCCCCTTCAAATGCATGCCTCAAATGAGCTGAAGATTTCGCAGTAGACCCCACTTTTTAAAGGTTCTACCATCTCCCAGTAGGGCCTTGCTGGGTACCAAGCCTTTACTAACTGGAACCTGTACCACTTAATCTCCTCTTCTGTAATGGAGGTAATAACTCATAGGGCTGTTGTAAGAACAAATGATATGATACACATGAAGCATTCTGAATGGTACGCACTGCACATGTCCCTCCACAAAAGCTATGTTCATATTATTACTGACCTGTAAGCAAGATAGATTAATCCTTAATGTCCTAATCCCTGATTTATCTGAAATGTTAAAGTCAAGTCTGAAATTGAGCCACATACANTGTTTGGCAGGCCTTCAAACAGATAACTCATTTTAATTAACCAAATAAAGTACATAGCAGGCAATACTGAATGTATTCTAAGGAAAGTTTGTGCTATATCGTTAAAATAGGTCATTTTATATGAGAAAGTTTCCAAAGGCTTTTAGATCATAAAAGTTTCCTTTTGGTCTATGTCGTCATCAATAATCCTCTTAGTCCTTTAAAAACCTTGAGAAGCTCTTAGGAAAAATGGTTGTTGCAAACATCCTGATGAAGTGTTCCTTGTTCTTTGACATTTGGCAACATTCAGGGAGTGTGCAGACATTGCTTTTCACACTCATTCTCTCACAGGTGCAAAGTGCTACTTGTGGAGGTTGTGTGACATGCACCAGCACTTTTGAGTCTCCTGTCCAGCCAGACATTCAATAAGTATACAGAAATTGAAAATGTACTGTCCTCAAAAATTTGAGATTGGGAGAATATATTTATTTTCATTAAAAAATTACTTATGCTATCTAAGGTAATGATTAAATTATTTGTGGGACATAATGATAAAACTTCTATGATTTTCTGCTTTTATTTCTAATAATAGTAAAATGTTAGTCAAAAGAATCCATTATAAACAAAAGCTCTGTTTTTACAGAGTAAAAGTATCCTGAGGCCAAAATGCTTAACAGCCACTGTCCTTTTGGATATATCATCCAGTTCTAGCCTCAATTCTCATGACCATTCTTTATTTTACAATGCTGAAGATTCTGGAGCTTTTTCTATACTAAACCAACGCTACAAGTGCAGTCCTCTGGTCTGTATGATTTGTTGTATAACTTGTGGTAGCTTTGAACTCACTATATAGTCCAGACAGAATGAAGAAAATCTCCCTGCCTCAACCACCTGTGTGCATGCTCACTACACACAGCTCATGACAAATTCTTAGATATTTCATATATTATATCCCTACTTATCTTTTATGTCATAAAAGTTGTTTCTTTTTTAAATAAAATTCATCATGCTAAATTTTTGTAAATAATCATTTTTTATTCTTCCCTAAATCATGTCTTCATTCACAGGTTGAAAGCACAAAAAAACAGTATGAAGTACTAATTTCACAATTAAGGGAAGAACTTTCAGCCCTTCAGATGGTATGTTAGAAAACCTTGTTAGTATTTTCCTCCAAACATTACTTGCTTTAAAGACCAGTATGTATGTTACTAGGAATTCATTTGTTCCCTGTACATTTGTTAAGCATGACCTATGCTAGGTGCTAGTAAAGAAAGTAAAAATTCACAAAAATGTTTTATGCTGTCTTTGGCTTGTGGTAGGTAAAGTAGGACAGATAGCATTCATCACATTTCATTTGTCGTTGACAGAACACAGGGCCACTAAACCAACCAGCTGCAGCTCCTGCCATATGCTGGGTTGATCTGGAAGACCAGGAAGGAAGAAAAGCTATGTATATCAGTAGGAAAGAAGAAAGACAGTAAAGCTTCCTACAAATAGATAAATAAGGATGAGTAGGCAAAGGGGGGGGGTGGTGAGAAAAAGTGTTTTTGTAAATTTAACTTGAAGATTTAATGAGATGAAATGTAATGACTGTTCCCAAAAAATCAAAACACTAGAATTTCTAAGAATTAGAAAGATACTTACAATTTCACAAACACACATCTTTTCTGAATCTTTGCATCACTTTTAATCTGTTATAAAATTTATTAATATTTTGTGTATTCTAACAGTGTGCATTGGTATATGTTCAACACATGACCATTTGTGCAACCATGCTCTTTCCAGGAAAATATCTCCAAATAGATTGTAGCACCCCAAANTAAGAGTCTTCTATTATCCTTAGTTTTCCCTATTGCCTAGCACTGTTTTTGTACAGTACATTTTAAAGTAAATAATCATCAACAGAATAATATTTAAATACCTCTGAACAGCTACAGACCATGTAGTATACTTTATTATACTTTAATCATTTTGGAGAGGTCCTGGATATAACAACCAGCAATGATTACTTTCTTCTTACTTAGTTTCACTTGTAGTANTGATGTAGAAACAGTTTGTAATACCGATGGGGATGCAGCATGGCCTATTGGTCATCTAAAATTGTTTACTGTGCTTGTTCTCTTTCATGGATTATCAAAAAAGCTTGCATATTTGTGAAAGAAAAGAAAAATGTCTCTTTGCCACCATCAAAGATCACTTTAACGAGTTGTAAATGGTATAAAAACAAATATTTTTGTTCTGTTTTCCAAAAAGAATGAGTAAGACTAGAGATCCTTAAAACAAGGGTGTAACAACCAACTCTATATAAAACTCACTGTATTGTTTGTAAAAACTATTTTGGCAATTTCATTATTTAACAACTATTTTATACTATATATCAAACATTTCTATACCTGAGTGATTTTTCTAAAGATATGTAACATTATCTACTATTACATTTATTTCTGTCTCTTATACACATCTAGATGTGTATAAGAGACAGTTTCTATACCTGAGTGATTTTTCTAAAGATATGTAACATTATCTACTATTACATTTATTCCTGTCTCTTATACACATCTAGATGTGTATAAGAGACAGGCCTTAGAACTTGCTCTGTAGATCAGGCTGGCCAAGACCTTCTCACAGAGATCCCCCTGCCTCTGCCTCCCGAGTGCTGGGATTAAAGGCATGCGCCACCACAGCCCGGCTTATTAAAGATATTTTTAAAAATAGGGAGATGTCTAGGGTAAATTAGAAATACCCTCTTAGAGGCTGGGGGTGTAGCCTACTTGGTAGAATATATGCCTCATATGTGGGAAACCCTGAGCACCATGTAAATTGTGTGCTAGTGCACATCTGTAAACCCAGCACTCNGAAAGTGAAGCAGGAGGACCAGAAGTTGAAGATTATTCTAGGTATGTAAAATTGATACCCTGAATGAAAAGACTTCATCGGGAGTATTGGAAGTCAAGAAAGCATTAATTTATTTCAGATAAGATACTGAAAGTGAGTAACTGCCAGTCATCTTTCCTGTATCTAGCAAATGTACATTTTAAAATTGATGGAGAAATAAAGACTTTTCATGACAAGGATAGACTAAAGCAATTCATGACCACCAAGACAATATTGCAGAAGATGCTAAAAGGAGACCTGTACACAGAGGAGGAAAAACCTAACTCATGAGAACACAGCAAAGAGTGAATTCCATAAGAGGAATAAACAAATAAGAAGTAGGAAAGAATTAGCCGTGTCCAATTCAGGAAACCATCCAAGATCATCATGTGAATCAGGACAAAGAAAAGAGTAATGGTCAACCAATTAGAAAACAACCAGCAAAATTACAAGAATCAGCAAGTCAATCACTAGTAACCCTAAATGCAAATAGTTATAATTCTCCAACTAAAAGATGCAGACTAGCTGTAAATGTAAGAAACTCAGCCTTACTGCCAAAGGCAGACTGAAAGTGAAAGAAGAGTAACTGATATACCCAGTGAGTGTAATCGGAAAATAAGCAGGATGCACCATAATCAAATCTGACCTAAATAGCTTTCAAGCAAAAATTACATAGAAGAGATAAAGAAGGCCACTTCTTCATATTAATAAAGGGAAGAAATTATCTATAAAATAAGGAAAGAAACAGGACTTCCAGTTTCATAGACTGGCATATTAAATGTACAGTTTGGTCCTGATAGAATGATAATGGTGGACTTCAGTACTTCTTTCATATCAGTGTTAAGTCTATCAGACTAAAATTCAGTCAAGAAACTTCACTGTTGAACTACACTATAAATTAGGCAATGCACTTTTTTTTT
>LZPO01055533.1:28653-46828 GCA_001675575.1 Neotoma lepida | reverse complement strand
GAGGCAGGCGGAGGCGGATCTCTATGAGTTTGAGGCCAGTTTGGTCTACAGAGCGAGTTCTAGGACAGGCTCCAAAGCTACACAGAGAAACCCTGTCTGGAAAAAAAACAAAAACAAAAAAAAAAGCTAGTTACGGTGGCATGTGCTTGTAATACCAGGAAAGACAGCTAGATACTTGGGCTCACAGGCCAGCCATCTGTGCCTATTTACTTAGTTCCTAATCAGTGAGAGACTGTCTCAAAAAAAGGAGAAGAAAGTAGATGACACTCATGGTTGCCCTCTGCCTGCACACACAGACAAATGCACATACATGCACATATTACACAATAAAGAGTGTAAGTCTGGATGTTCTATTTTCATTCAGAAAGTATTTACTGAAATACTATAAAGTATTAAGCATGGGGCCAGTGAGACAGTCGAGTGGCTGAAGTGCTTGCTGCGCAATCATGAAGACCCAATTTAGATCCCCACACCGAAGTAAAAAGCTAAGCCTGGTGGTGTGCACCAGCACTGAGAAGAGGGTATCCCAGGGCTTGACCCTCCAGTCAGCCGAGCCAAATCAGTAAGCTCCAGATTCCCTGAGAGAGTAATTGAGGAGAACAGCAGATGTTAACTTCTGGCCTCTGCAAGGACACACACATATGCTTATATATGTGTACACCATACACATACCCCAAAAAGAGAAAGGAAAAAATTAGCATTATAAATCAAATAAAATACCTTGTTTTTATTAACTTAATGAATATTCTACATAATACAGTGGCTTGAGGAGGACACAGAAGTATAGAATCTTACATGTATCTATTTAGCACATGTAACATTTAGAATTCATTTGGCCTATGAAGCCTGAAATGTTTCCTCTCTGGCCCTTTAAGAAAATGTTCTTGATCCATTGTCATGGTTCAGTAGGTAANGGGGCTTGTGCCCAAGCCCAGCAACCTGAGTCCAGTCCTCCTGAATCCACATGAAGATGGAGGAGAGAACTGACACCAGATATAAGCAAGGTGCAGTGAAACCACTGAACTAGACCACTAGAAACACATTTCCTCATGGGATTCCTGAGGAGTGCATAGTTTGGGTTTCTGTTTACCCGAAGCCTTCTGTTTACCTGGTAAGAATTTGGCTTGGATTAGGTCCTGGGCCATCAACTTAGAACATTGTCAGTAGCACTGTCATTTGGGGGGCCCTGCTTTGTGACCTAACACCATAAAGTTGTCCTCTGACCCCACATACACTGTGGCACATGCATACACACAGTAAATAAATAATTTTTAAAGAAAGGTTTCTGATGCTTCCTCAGAAAGAGCTGGAGATTGTTCCAGTGATCTGGGATAAACTCAACAGAGAAGCTCAGTAGATGTCATGAAATGGACTGCAGAAAACCTAAAATTGTTCTAAAAAGAGTAAAATTTGTTTTAAAAACAGATCCTAATGGGCGGAGTGCAAAGGTAAAGAGACACGTACTGTAATAGCCCAAAGAGAAGACGGTGTAGACTGAGGTGGGGTTTTGTTTGGTTTGTTGCTTGATTGGTTTGATTTGGTTGGGGCTCTGGGTTGTTTTGTTTTGGTGTGAGGGTGATATATAAATGTTTGTGTTGGGTCGGGGCACATATGCCCATGTGTGACTCTGGAAGCCAGAACTTGACATTGGTGTCCTTCTCAATCACTCTCCACCTTACTTTGGAGACAAGGTCTCATCGTTGAACCTAGAGCTATTTCAGCTATGCTGATTGTCCAGGGAACTCCAGTAATCCTCCCGCCCATCCCGCTGCTCCAGGTCTATAGATGCAGTCGCACCTGGCTCTTTAATAGGGTACAGGGATTCAAATTCAGATCCTCATGCTTGTACAGTAAGCACCTACCCACTAAGCCATCTTCCCAACCCCAGGACTAAGCTTTAAAGGGTTGAAAATAACTGGTTTGCTTTGAGCCATGTTGAGTATGAGCTTCCCAGTAGACATTTAAGTCACGCTGTTAACTGTTCTTAAAAATGTAGCATTAGAGGAAAGACTGCAACAGAACCTGTAAAGGTGAGAATCATTGACATACACGTTATCTTTAAAGTCTTAAAAGGAGNATATCGTGAATGTGCTATGCCGGAAATATAAACACATTTGTGTCTTTCCACGATGTCAGAATTTATTAACAGGAAGTTCACAAGCAATGTTAGTTTCATTGGCTACAGTGTATCAAATAATTCCTATTTCCTTTGGTAGCTGGCCATTGACAATCACAGGTTACTATATTCCAATCATCACTACTAATATTAACTCTCAGATCACACATTAGACTTCACACAATGTGTGTGTGTGTGTGTGTGTGTGTGTGTGTACAGACAGAGATTACAGATGACTACAAAAGGATTAGAGGCCACAGAGCTCAAAGGCCTTGCTGGAGTCAGAAAGCTGGTACACATACAAAGAGATCCACAGCAGGCATTAATGAGATATAAACTAGACCATTNGAAGAGCTGCTGGAGACACAAAGCCCCAGGCTTGCAGGGTCAAACAGAGCTACATAGACAGAGAACCTTCACGGTGAGATACAGGTCTGGTCTGGATAGATGGATGAACAGATGAATAGACAGGACAGAAATTCAAATGGGTTGCATTGAGCAGTAGGACAAAGCCCCAGCCCCAGAGACAGTCAGGAGTTCTCTGCCTGTGAATTCTCTCAGACACACACACAAACATTTAGTGCTGAAATGTCAGGCCATGAGNCCATTATCATGTTCATGGTTAGTGTCCTTTTCTTGAAGTATGGGTGANATTATTGTACCAATTGTTGGTCTGATGTATTGATAAGTTGTCAGTCCTGGTTTTTTGGCATGATTTTAATACACCCCTGTGCCATATGTTACCAGTTTACTTTGATAAGTTTATGGGAGGCGCCTTTTTACTTGCATGATTATTTAGCATGCCTCTCAGTATATCAAGGGCATGGATGCAGGTGTGGCTCACCTTTTCCCTGAGATGAAAACCTCTGGAACCCCAGGCCAATTATAAGATGCCTCTACTACACCCCTTTCTCTGAATGACAGCAAAACCACATCCCAAGTGAGAAATGCAGTCAATGTCCTCCATGGCACAAGAAGTGCTGGCTCCCGTGTTCTGCTTGGTTTTCTGCTTGTTAGTTTTGTTTCATTCAGGCATCATCTTAGGGCTTGGATATGCTATTTTCATCACTTTTTGTTTTAATAATGTTGAGGTCAACATCCCAACATGGAGGGGGACAGGCTCATAACCTGTCCCCTTCCTAAGTGAAGAGCTATTGACAGTTGATGGCTACTTGGGCAGGAAGAGACCACACTCCAGTGGATGTTCCTACTCCTGAACATATATTGGTAGCACAAATTGGACTCAGTGAGTATTTTTTAGAACAAAACAGAAGACATGAAGTTGGAAAGTGGGGTGGATTTGCTCAAATACATTGTATATAGGTATAAAATTTCACAAAGAATCAGTAAAAATAATAAAATTTAAAAAATATTCCATTTTATTTAGTACAGTGGTCCATGTGTCTTACTGCAAACTGGAGGTCACTTGATCATGTGGCCAGCCAGTGGCAGCATCTTGAAAGTTAAAATAGACTGTAGCTGCAGAAGATTATCAGAACTACTATGGGGAATTAACATCAGAATCATTTAAACTAATGTTGCATTATTATGCCACATCGTTTTTAATTAAAGAACATTTACAGTTACTTGATCTTTGACTAAAAATATTAATATGCTCTTATATTTTAAATCTTTATTGTGTGTGACATATGGTGAAGCTAGATGCAGATCTGGGAAGGGAAAAAAATTGAGTTTTTCAGTTGGTTATACTCAGTTTCTTGAGTGAGCACAGCACCCCACACAGGTCCTCAGAGATTGAAAATCCTCTCACCATACTCAGTTCCTCTTTGTGCTTCCTGCTTGGGGTTGTGCACGTGAGCTCTCTGCTTTCTGCTCCAGGCACTATGCCTGCCTGTTGCCACACTTCCCCGCCATGGTAGTGATGAACCCTTCTCCTTCTGCACCCTGAGCCTCAAATAAACTCTTCCTTCTGTAAGTTGCCTTGCTCATGGTGTTTTATCAAAGCAATAGAAAAGTAACTAGTACAATAACCACAGTTGCCATTTCATTAAGAAAAACTATCAAAAGAGGATTCCAATTTGTTACTGCATTTATATTCTTTGCATCTGTTCTCATCTTCCCTGCCGTCACAGTGAGTGTCCAGGCCCCAGTGTAAGCTAGCCTCTCCAGTCATCCTGAGATTTCATTTCTCTTTCATTACTTTGCCTCCTTCTTGGAGTCCCAGTTAAACATAAAGAATCTTTTTTAAGTCAGTTTTCCATGAAAATAGCATAGCATCATATAGTAGCTAAGTACACTGAGAGAGAAAGAAATAGAAATACTCCATGAAATAAACAATTTAAAACAAATTAACCAACCTTCCAAGGAGCGGTCCTACTTAAATGCAATCTTGGCCTAAAATTTTATTTAGATATTCCACCATTGCTGCTCAGATACTCCCAGATGTTCATATGGGTAACAAGCCTACCACCTGCCTAGAAGTTGACTCCAACTATATACTTGAATCCAGTAACTCTGATTGGGATCTTGCTTTGTTTTTGTTTTTCTATTTCAAAGCTTTCCTTTCTATCCATCTTTAAAGCCAAATCTTGTTTAAACGATGTCCTAAACCCAAAATGTGGTGGCTTAAATGAGAATACCCCCTTAGATTCATGTTTGAGTACTTAGTCCTCAGTGGGTGGATTGGGAGGTGTACCCTTCTTGGAAGAAGTATGTCACTGAGGGGCTTAGGGTTTCAGAAGCCATTTCCTGTGTGCTGTACACCTCTAGTTTGAGGTTTGAGATGTGAGCTCGTAGTTTTCCTGCCACCATGCCTTTGCTCTGTCATCATGGACTCTGGAGCTATAAGCCAAACTAAATGCTTTCTTAGCTAAGTTTCCTAGGTTGTGGTGTTTTATCACGGCAATAGAAAAATAATGAATACACTAAATAAGCTAAAACTACCAAAGTTTTAGTAATTTGGTGATTTTTTTTTACCTCTTAGAGAAAGGGAGAAAAAGAAATAGAGTATTTCCTTCAAATTTAAGAGAATTAAATCATCACTTCACATCAAACATGGGTAAGATTGGTTTTAATTTTGTTGTTGTTGTTTTACACATTTAAACTAGGGAGGCATTTGTTGATGCATTCTGGTAGGAAGATCCGAAGTTCAAGGTCATTCTTGGCTCCATAGCAATTTCAGGGTAGAAGTCTGGGCAATCTGACCCTGTCCAAACAAACAAAAGGAATAAAGAGCTGGTGATATTAACACAAAGCCAAGATACCCCTGCTATGAAAAGCACTCCTTTGTATTTTTTTTTGAGAATAATTCCTATGATTCATATATGAACACTGCATCTGTATCACTCCTGTCTCTCTCTCCCCCTAAATTCCTATTGTGTCACCCCCATCCCTGCTCATTCACAAATTCATGACCTGTAATTATTATTGTACACACACATCTACAACGTACTAAGCCCCATTTAGCATTGATTGCATGTACATGTGTTCAAGGCTAACCACTTGGGATTGGACAGCCTTGGAGCGGGACCCTAGAGAAAACTGATTCTCCCTCTCTCAGCAACCATTGATTACCTATAGCTTTTCATCTGGGGGTTGAACCTTGAGGAAATTCTTTCACCCATGTTGGCCCTATAACTGGTGTGGTCATTATGTAGGTCTTCTTTAGGCAGCCATATTGTTGAGATTTCATGAGTGCAACATCCCTATCATGTATAGATGACACTATCTTGCAGTTTAGATCCTGATCTTCTGGCTTTTAGAGTCTTTCCAACTCTCCACAGTATTTCTTGAGCTCTAGGCATAGGGATTGTGTTGTAGATGGACCAGTTGACATTTTGGTTGTGAGCCCAGGCTTTAACTAATGAACTATCTCTCCAGCCCTTGATGTACTAATTGAGAATTGGACATCCCACAGTCACTTATTGTCTGCATTTTGACCAGTTTTAGATCTCTGTAGTAGCCTTTGTCTTCTTCATACAAAAGCTTTGATGCAGGATGAGAACTCCACTTCATCTAGGGGTATAAGGATAAGTATTAAAATACAACTAAAAGCTATATTGATTTAGAAAAATGGCAGTAGTAGGTTCTCTTCTAGGATTCTGTGACCTCTCTAGCCAAGAGTATTTACAATACCAGGCTTGAATTTCCTCCTATCGAATGGCCTTAAGTCCAATTAGACAACTGTTGATTACCTCCAAGAGGGAAGTGCCACTATTGCACCATTGGGAATATCTTGCTAGGTCTGTCATTGTTATGTTCATAGGCTTTGCAGCTAGGTAGGATTACTGATTACTTTCTTCCCTTGGCAGCTTAATATATAGCATCTTTGGATACTGAAAAAGCTAGCTCTAAGGAAGAAGACTTCCAGGTCAGTGTTAGCTTAATTGCTCCAAGTCCTGTGTCAAGAGTGTGTGATGTCTTCAGCAAAAAGGTCTTACCTTCAAGTTTTGGAGTGCAACTAAGGGTAGTGGCAATACCCTGTATTGTTTAAGGGATCCAAGGGATAAGAACTTGAAGGGAGATGTTCCTTGCTTGGCACTGGGGTTTTTTGTTAGTCTTTGGCTCCTACAGGGAGCATTATCACAGTGTGTGATATAACTCCATTTTATACACACACACACACACACACACACACACACACACACGAGCTGGTATCCTCCTTCAGCTCCTGCCCTGGCATCCCTTGATGACGGACTCTGGCCTGTAAGATGTAGTAAACCCTGTCCTCCCTACATTGATTTTGGTCAGTGTGGATCAACAACAAAAGTAACTAGAGATCTCTCCTTAGATGTAGTTATATATTTCAGAGTAAGTCAGGTCTTCAGTCACTTAGACATTTTATTAATAATGACAATAATGTCCTTTAAAATAAAACATAGGAGCTGGGGAAGTGGCTCAGCAGTTAAGAGCATTTTTTGTTCTTGCAGAGAACCCAGGTTTGATTCTCAGCACCCACGTGGTAACTCACAATCATCCATAACTCCAGTTCCAGGGCATCCAACACTCTCTTCTGACAGGCACCAGGCACCAGGCATTCACATGACACAAAGACACAAAGACAAAACACTCTTACACATAAACAATAAAATAAATAAATCTTCAAAGAAAATCAAGGACAGAGAAACAGTAAAGAAGCTAAGTATGGAGGCTCACATCTGTAATCTCAGCACTCAGGAAACTGAAACAAAAGAATCACCATTAGTTCAAGACCAGCCTGGGATACAAAAATGAGACCTTGTCTCGGGGGGTGTGTGTGTGTGTGTGTGTGAGTGTGTGTGTAACAGAATGCAGAAACTGGATACAATTGGTATTGGTATTTTTTTTCATGGTAATGGAAGCATTTCCAAGCCAATGGTGAAAGATTATTTTACAGAAATAATAAATAATTTAAATTGTTCTTTATATAGAAAATAAATTCCAAATGGATTAAAGAGCTAAATATAAAGAGTGTATTTAAAGATGTATTGTTTTTATTTCCTTAGAATAAAGAATTCTTTGTAATCAAAACACAAAACTGAAAGCCCAAAAAGGGAAAGAATAACTGACTTAGCCAATAAAGTAAAAATGAAAACCACTATGAAGAATGATACTAAATAAAGACAAATAGCATCCAGGGGAAGGAAGCACAGGTTAATTTGCAGGAAGTTGGATAGCCTAAGAGAAGAATGGACACACGCATGAACTGCCAGCTCTCAGGAGAAATGCAGACACCTTTAAACATATCTAGGCAAGTTCAGCCTTACTCTGCCTTGAAAAGATACAAACCTAAACAATAGTTTTACCCAGAAAGCTAGCCAAAATGTCAAATGGAGCTGACATCCAGTGTCTGCAGGTCCTTAGAGAAATAGGAAAAGGCAGGCAGTGTTGGAGATGTGAACTGGCAAATCCTTCTGTAAGATAATGTTGCAGAACTTGTGCTAACATGCAGTCACTTTCCTGTCTGTGCAGTTAATCAGGCCCAGTCTTTGACCACAGGTCTTAAAAAAACAAACCTACTTCAGTCTCATCTCCCAACATTCTTCTTACATCAGTTCTGGCTTCTATACAGCTGTCAGAGTAGCTTTTCTAAGAAGTAAATAGCTCCTAGCCCTGGCCACTTGACAGCTTTATTGTTGCTATTTTCATGATTTTTTTTCCTCTGCCTTGCTTACCTGTACTCGGCCTCTATCTCTGGTATATTCCTGTATTGTAGCCACACTTACCCACCACATCTAAACCAAGTGTGAATGGCCAGCCCATCTTCAGCACCATAGTCTTCACACCTCTCATTCATTCATCTCATATTTATTGAAAAGCCACTGGCCTGGAAATAATAAGGATTTAGCAGAGATCAGGGTCCCTCCTTTTGAAGACTGTCAAATAAACATATATATTTAAAACCAGAAAATGAGTGCTATGCCAAAAATTTTAAGTAAGCCAATGTGATGAATGAGTGAATTCCTGTGTATGAGTAGACAAGGAAGTTTCTGTAAAGAAATGACTCTTAAGATGGCTTAAAGTATCTATGTAAATATCCTAAGTGAGCATTCCAAGCAGAAAGAAGAGCTAGTTTGAAGATCCAGGATAGAAATACACTTGATTTGTCAGATGTGAAAGAATTGGTGTGCAAAATGAAGACTGAAATGGGAGAAGTAGAAGGTTTTTCATCCTTATGGGCATGTGTAAGATAATTGGCTAGGAAAGGTCTGCTGCTACAGCTTNCACTGTCTTAACATGATTTTCTGAGATCTCAGACACAAGGGAAGAAGAATGGAAGTGGAGTGTGAATCCTCACTGGCTCACTTACTTCCCTACCTCCTTTGGCCAGAATCAGTAATTTGGACCCACTGTAGCTGTAGAGCACAGGAGTCTTGGCAGTGATGGACCACAGGTAATGTGTGTCTCAGCTATAGTCAGGAACCTGATTATGTAGGACCTTACTATAGCTATGAAAGAAAGCCGTTGGACAATTTTCAAAGCTAAGTCACCTGATCTGATTATTTTGTTTTCAGGGAAAGCTCAGTCTGGTAATCATGTGAAGAATAAAGTGAAAAGCTTGGGACTCCCTTAGAAGTCTCTTGAAAGAACATCAGTAAGAGAGAACAGTAGTTTAGGAAATTAAATTAATGCAGCCGTGATGGGAAGCATGGATATCTATAAAACTTAAAAATGGAAGTGCAGTGTGATACAGCTAACACAGGAATGAGTATGAGCCAAAGGAAATGAAATGTAATTGCTATATCAAAGTGGTCCTACACTCCCATGTCCCATATGTGTTGGTCGTTGTCCAATATAACCTAAGTGTACACAATTCAGATGTCCACAGGTGGTTGAATGGATGAGGAAAAACTGTGTGTCTACTTGTATGCATGCTTGCAATGGAATATTAATCTGTCATAAAATAAGAATGAAATCAGTTGTAGTGGAATTGCTGCAAGATATTATATTAAGTGAATTAAGCCAGGCACAGAAAGGCGCATGAGAACTTCATATGTGAAAGCTAAAAGCTTGGCCAAGTGTAAGAAGATAATAGAGTATTGGTCACCAAGCCAAGCAGCAGAGTGAGAAAGAGGGTAAAAATTGGATAANGGGTACCAAAGTGGTTGCATGCAAGAAGTAAGTTCTGCTGTGTCACAGCACAGGTAGGTCACTGTGCATGTTTGAATTATCATTCTGCATCCCATAGATTTTTTGCAATTATGAGTCAGTTATTTAAAGCAAATAGAACAATAAACTTTTCACATTCATTTATTTACATATTTTGTGAGAGTGGAGGTACTTGTATGTCTTAGCACCATGTAGATATCAGAGAATGACTTGGAGAATCTTGTTTTTTCCTTCCACCATGTGGGTTCTGGGATTGAACTCATGTTTTCAAGCATGTCAGCAAGCACCACTGATAACCACTTAGTCATCTCTNCAGTCCAACAATAAACTTTTAAGATTAGAATTTCTCAATTTGTGTATGTGTTTAAAATGGATAGGAGGTAGTATCTTGAGAAGAAGAAAGAGAAAGACAGATTCAGTTTGGGTTTTGCTTTAGAATTAGTAAAGATTTTTCTGATAGTTAAATATAGGATAAGAAGGAACACTTGCTCACACCTCTGGCAGAAGCCTTCTACTCCAGCAGAGGCCAGGCTAGCTCCCTGAAAACCAGGCCACTCCAGCCAGAAGACCATAGAAGAAACAGAAACCAAGGAAGAAAACACCCCTCCAACAAAACAAACCCAGAAATCAGCACCTAGACCTATAATCACTCCAAATCCAGATACCTAAATGTAAGAATACAATCAACCACAGCCAGGGCAATATGTCACCACCATAGCCCAGCCATCCCATTACAGGAATATTCTAACACAGCTGAAGCACAAGAAAATGACCTTAAAACCAACTTTATGAAGATGATAGAGGTCCTTAAAGAGGAAATTAATGAATCTCTTCAAGAAATTGAGGAAAAAGCAATCAAAAAATTGGAAGAAATCACTAAATCCCTTAAAGAATGTCAGGAAGGCCAAGAAAAAAAAGTTGAAGGAAACAAAACTGTTCAAGACCTGAAAATGGAAGTAGAAGCAATAAAGAAAATACAAACTGAGGGAATTCTGGAAATAGAAAATCTAGGTAAGCGAACAGGAACCACAGACACAAGCATCACCACAGAATACAGGAGATTTGGAAGAGAGAATTTCAGGCATTGAAGACACAATTAAAGAAATAGATACATAGATCAAAGAAAATGTTAAATCTAGAAAATTACTGACACAAACATCCAGGAAATCTGAGAAACTATGAAAAGACCAAACCTAAGAATAATAGGGATAAAAGAAGAAGATTCCCAGCTCAGAGGCCCAGAAAATATTTTCAACAAAGTAATAGAAGAAAATTTTCCTAACCTAAATAAGGACATGTCTATAAAGGTACAGGAAACTTGCAGAACATCAAATATATTGGACCAGAAAAGAAAGTCCCCTTGTCACATAATAATCAAAACAATAAACACACACAGCAAAGAAAGAATATTAAAAGCTGCAAGAGAAATGGCCAAGTAACATATAAAGGCAGACCTATTAGAATTAACACCCAGTTTCTCAAAAGCTAAAAGGGCCTAGACAGATGTGCTGCAGGCCACAGATGCCAGCCCAGACTACTATAATCAGCAAAACTTTGAATCCCATAGATGGAGAAAACAAGGTATTCAGTGATAAAGTCAAATTTAAATAATATTTGTCCACAAATCAGGCCTACAGAAGGTACTAGAAGGAAAACTCCAATCCAAGGAGGTTAACTACACCCATGAAAACACAGGCAATAAATAATCTCACACCCAAAGAAGGAAAACACACATACATGCACAGTACCAACAACAACAATTACAACAAAATAACAGGAATTAACAATCATTGGTCATTGATACCTCTCAATATCAATTGACTCAATTCCCCAATAAAAAGACACAGACTAACAGAATGGATGCAAAAACAAGATCCATCCTTCTGTTGCATACAAGGAACATACCTCAGCATCAAAGATAGATATTACCTAAGGGTAAAAAGTTGGGAAAAGATTTTCCAAACAAATGCCCCTGAGAAGCAAGCTGTGGTAGCTATTCTAATATCTAACAAAATAGACTTCAATCCAAAATTAATCAAAAGAGATGGGGAAGGACACTCATCATACTCATACTCATCAAAGAATAACTCCACCAAGATGATGTTTCAATTCTCAGCATATATGCCCCAAATGCAAAGGCACCCACATTAAAGAAACATTACTAAAGCTTAAATTACACATCAGTCCTCACACATAGATAGTGGGAGACTTCAGTACCCCACTCTCACCAATGGACAGGTCATCTGGACAGAAACAAGAGAAATAATGGAATTAATGTGTTATAAACCAAATGGATCTAACATATCTACAGAGCATTTCACCCAAACACAAAAGACTATACCTTCTTATCAGCACTTCATAGAACCTTCTCCAAAATTGACCACATACTCAGTCACAAAGCAAGTCTAAACAGATACAAGAAAATTGAAATCATCCCCTGCATCCTATCAGACCTCTATAGATTAAAGCTTGATACCAACAACAACAGAAATAACAGAAAGCCTACAAACTCATGGAAACTGAACTCTATCCTGAATGACTATTGGTTCAAGGCAGAAATAAAGAGGGAAAATACTTTCTAGAATCCAATGAAAACAAATATACAACATACTAAAACTTATGGGATACAATGAAAGCTGTGCTAAGAGGAAAGTTCATAGTACTAAGTGCCTTCAAAGAATTGGGAGAGACTTCATACTAACAACAACACACTTGAAAGTTCTACAACAAAAAAGAAGCAAAGGCACCCAAGAGGAATAGATGGCAGGAAATGATCGAACTGAGGGTTGAAATCAATAAAAAAGAAACAAAGAGAACAATACAAAGAATCAATGAAACAGAGTTGGTTCTTTGAAAAAAAATCAACAAGATAGACAAACCCTTATCCAAACTAACCAAAAGGCAGAGAGAAATATCAAAATTAACAAAATCAGTAATGAAAAGGAGGACATAACAGCAGACACTGAGGAAATCCAGAGACTCATTAGGTCATACTTCAAAAACCTGTACTCTACAAAATTTGAAATCTGAAAGAAATGGACAAATTTCTTGATAGATACCACTTACCAAAGTTAAATCAAGATCAGATCATTTAAATATACCTATAACCCCTAAGGAAAGAGAACTAATCATTAAAAGTCTCCCAGCCAAAAAAAAGCCTAGGGCCAGATGGTTTTAGCTCAGAATTCTACCAGACTTTTAAAGAAGAGTTAGTTAATGCCAGTATTCCTCAAATTATTCCACAAAATAAAAACAGAAGGAACATTGCCAAACTGAATTTATGAGGCCACAGTTACCCTGATACCCAAATCACACCAAGACTGAACAAAGAAAGAGAACTGCAGACCAATCTCCTCATGAACATTGATGCAAAAATACTCAATAAAATACAAACTGACTCCAAGACCACATCAAAAAGGTCATCCACCGTGATCAAGTAGGCTTCNTTCCAGTGATGCAGGCATGGTTCAACATATGAAAATTGGTCAGTGTAATCTACCATATGAACAAACTGAATGAAAAAAAACACACATGATCTCATTAGATGCTGAAAAGGCCTTTGACAAAATCCAACACCCCTTCATGATGAAAGTCTTGGAGAGATCAGGGATACAAGGGACATACCCAAACATAATAAAGTCAATATACAACAAGCCTATAGCCAACATCAAATTAAATAGAAAATTAAAGCAAGTCCACTAAAATCAGGAACAAGACAAGGGCTATTCACTCTCTCCATGACTGTTCAATATAGTACTTGAAGTTCTAGCTAGAGCAATAAGACAANGGGGAACAAGGGGATACAAATTGGAAAGAAAGAAGTCAAAGTATCGCTATTTACAGATGATATGATAGTATACGTAAGAAACCCCAAAAATTCTACCAAGGAACTCCTACAACTGATAAACACCTTCAGCAAAGTGGCTGGATACAAGATTAACTCAAAAAAAAAATTAGTAGCCCACACAAGTGATGAATGGGCAGAGAAGGAAATCAGGGAAACAGCACCCTTCACACTAACCACAAATAATATAAAATATGTTGGTGTAACTCTAACCAAGCAAATGAAAGACCTATATGGCAAGAACTTCAAATCTTTGAAGAAAGAAATTTGAGAAGATGTCAGAATATGGAAAAGTCTCCCACACTCATGGATTGGTAGGCAGGGTTAACATAGTAAAAATGGCCATCCTACCAAAAGCAATCTACAGATTCAAAGAAATCCCCATCAAAATCCCAATACAATTCTTCACAGAACTTTAAAGAACAATACTCAACTTCATATGGGAAAACAAAAAGCCCAGGATAGCTAAAAACAATCCTGTACAATAAAAGAACTTCCAAAAGTATCACCATCCCTGATTTCAAGCTCTACAACAGAGCTATAGTAATAAAAATCACATGGTATTGGCATAAAAACAGACAGGTGGATTAATGGAATCTAATTGAAGACTCAGACATAAATCCACACACCTATGGACACCTGATTTTTTGACAAAGAACCAAAATTATACAATGGAAAAAAAGAAAGCATCTTTCAACAAATGGTGCTCATCTAACTGGATGTTGGCATATAGAAGAATGCAAATAGGTCCATATCTATCACACTGCACAAAATTGAAGCCCAAGTGGATCAAAGACCTCAACATATAAACCAAGATATACTGAACCTGATAGAAGAGAAAGTGAGAAATAGCCTTGAACACATTGGCACAGGACACAACTTCCTGAACAGACCACCAATAGCACAGGCGCTAAGATCGACAATTACTTAATGAGATCTCATGAAACTGAAAAGCTTCTGTAAGGCAAAGGATACCGTCAGTAGAACAAAACAGCAGCCTACAGAATGGGAAAAGATCTTCACTAACCCCACATCTGACAAAGGGCTGATCTCCAAAATATATAAAGAACTCAAGAAACTAGACATCAACAAACTAAATAATCCAATTAAAAAATAGGCTACATATATAAACAGAATTCTCAACAAAGGAATCCCAAATGGCCAAGAAATACTTAAAGAAATGTTCAGCATCTTTAGCAATCAGGAAAATGCATATCAAAATGATGAAGATTCCATCTTACACCTGTCAGAATGGCTAAGATTAAAAACAGAATGGACAGCTCATACTGCAGAAGATGTAGAGTAAGGGGAACACCCCTCCATTGCTGGTAGGAGTACAATCTTGTACAGCCACTTTGGAAATCAATATGCCTGTTTCTCAGAAAATTGGGAATCAATCTCAAGATCCAGCTATCCCACTCTTGGACATAGACCCAAAGGATGCTTCATCATACCACAAGGCCACTTGCTCACCTTTGTTCATAGTGGCTTTATTCTTAATAGCCAGATCCTGGAATCTAGCCAGATATCTCCCAACAGAAGAATGGATAAAGAAAATGTGGTACATTTACACAATGAAGTATTAACTCAGCTGTTAAAAACAATGACATCATGAAATTTGCAGACAAATGGATGGAACTAGAAAAATCATAATAGTGAGTGAAGTTACCCAGACCCAGAAAGACAAACATGGTGTGTACTCACTTATAAGTGGATATTAGCTGTAAAGTAAAGGATAACTGTGCTACAATCTACAGACCCAGAGAAGCTAAGTAATAAGGAGGGCTCAAGGGAGAACGCTTGGCTCTCCCAGGGAAGGAGAAATAGAATAGATTTTGCAGGTGGACTGGGGATGGGTGGGGATGAGAGTAGGAGTGATCAGGTATGGAGGGGACGGAGGAGGAGAGTACTGAAACTAACAGCTGGAAAAGGGGAAGTATTTCAGGGTGAGATAGAAACCTACTGCAATGGAAACTCCAGGAATCTACAAGGATGGCCCTAGCCAAGACTTCAGACATTAGTCAGAGCTCAGGGAATCCTGTGGAAGAGGGGAAGGAAGGATTGAAGGAGTCAGAGGGGTTAAGACACTACAAGAAATACCCATAGAATCAACTAACCTGGACTCACAGAGACTGAACCAGTAACCAAGGAATCCTGGGTCCTCTGCATATATGTTACAGTTGTGTAGCTTGGTGGTCTTGTGGGACCCCTCTAACAGTAGGAGCAGGGCCCATCTCTTACCCTTTTGCTGGCTTTTGGGACCCTTTCATCCTGATGGGTTGCCTTGTCCAGCCTTAATAAGAGGGGAGGTGCCTAGTCTTACTGCAACTTGATATGCTATCTTTGGAGGATATCCCTGGGAGGCCTGCCTTTTTCTGAATAGAAGCAGAAGAGGAATGGATGGGGGAGGGACTGGTCATAGAAGATGGAGGGGAAACTGCAGTTGGGATATAATTATCATCATCATTTGAAAATGAAAAAAGAAGGAACACTTAGGAGTAAAAGGTGACTTAGGGCCATTTTGTACATACTGTTGCTTTCTGTACCTATCCTTTCCCAGCTCCCCTCCAGACCCAACTCAAATACCTCCTTTTCTGTGNAAAACATTCCACGTTGCCGTAAAACACTGTTTCCTTTTCCTACACTCCCTATTTGCCTACTCAGTCATTTTATGTCTTTGAATTATAGGAGAAACTACCCACTGCTGTGGCTTTGACACAACTGTAAGCTAACATCTTACCAGATACAGTCAATGAGATTGAAACAGGCTGTTCATTATCATTATGTTCAAGTACTGAACGAACAGCTGATAGAATATACAATATAAGCTTCTCTTACTCTGACTCCTCCCTACCTCTTCCTGCTCCCCAGATTTCAACTTTACTATTTTTCAGATTTTGTGACTATTTTATGCATAATGTTAACACTTTAAAAGGCTTCAGTTTTCTGTTTTTCAGATTAGAAATGCTCAACTCTTTGTTTATGTCTGTGAGACTATTTTGTGTGTCTCTCTGTCTGTGTCTGTGTGTAGTTGATCACATAGCATTTGAGCCTGAGTTCTTTTTACTTTCTAAAGCATAATTTTTGGTTGTACATCTGTAATGTTTGGCTACTATAACTGTTTTTAAAAGTTGTTTTTAATTAACAGGATGAGCAGCAGCTGCAGGTACTGGCAGATTACAAATGCATCATTACTAAAAGTAGCTGAGGCATATGATCGTATACTTCAATAGAAAAACATCTGGCAATGCTGTGTTAATTTGTCATGAGAGGATTTCAAAGAAAGCACTTACTGTGGCTGGCAAATCCATCATTTCCTTGAGATGAATAGTGCACCTTTTATTTTTAATTTTCTCATACATTGTTGAATAGAACCTTTGGTGATTTAATCTTCAGTCTCCAGGAAGGATTTTCATGCACTGGGGGACTTTTCCCTTATATTGTAGTAACCACACTCTACACAGCACCACCTTGTCTTACCCTGTGCCTCAACAGTAGTGATTAGAACAATTAGATTAACTGACTTGTAAAGGCTGAAAATATAAACCTCTTTGTTTCTTCATGTATGTGTGTTTGTGTGTCCACATGTGTGCAAGTGCAAATGTGCGAAGGCCTGAGGTTGATATCCAGAGTCTTCCTTGATCACTTTCTGCCTTCATTGGAACAGGGTCTCTGAATTATACTCAGAGCTTGCCAGCTAGTTTAGCTAGGCAACTTGCTCCTAGGATTCCCTGTCTCTGCCTTTGAAGTGAGCCCTAAAATCACAGGCAAGTCAGCATGCCCACCCAGCATTTATGTAGGTTCTATGGATCCAAATCCCAGTCCTTATTCTTGCACCGCAAGCTCTTCACCCATTGAGCCATCTCTGCAATCCACGGTTTCAAATATGAACCTCTTACCTAAATGCATTGAGGAACTATAACTTTTTAAAATTATTTATAATATTTGTGGTATTTTTCAAAAGGCTGTTACACTGAAGGGAAACCTTGCCTGGCTCCTTTCCAGTACTTCTTCAGCTACATCACTGAGCCACATCACTCAGTTACAGCACACAGCAATGCAACTTAGAATTGAAGTTCACTTAATAATAGAAATACTCTCAGCAGGATGTCGTGGCACACATCTTTAATCCCAGCACACTGGAGGCAAAAGCAGGTGATGTCTTTGAGTTCGAGACCAGCCTGGTGTACATAGTAAGTTCCAGGACAGCCGGAGCTATATAGTGAGACTCTATTTTGGGGGGATAAAAAAGGAAAAAAGGAAAAGAAATACTCTCTGTGGGTGTGGGTTGGGATATCTGTCTCTAAAATAGAAACAAATAGAAAGGGCTAATTATTATTATAAAAATTTAATGCTGACCTTTTAATTATATTATTATTATTTTATGTATATGGGTGTTTTGCCTGTATGTAAGACTGTGTACCAAGTGTGTGTTTGTTGCCATCAGACGCCAGAAGAGTGCAATGGACCCCATAAAACTGGATTTACAGATAGTTGTGAGCTACCCTGTGGCTGCTGGGAATTGAACTACCTCTCCAGCCCCAAATGCTGGTCTTTCTTGAAATCCATTTATATTGCCAACTCTCCACCAAACATTTCTATTGGTGCATCAAACTCAGTGCTTCACCCTGTCAGTGTTCTTATCTCCTCCTATATACTCAGTGTCC
>LZPO01055533.1:0-17149 GCA_001675575.1 Neotoma lepida | reverse complement strand
CCGTTACATGCTGCTTTCTAGATGGCAGAATGGCGTCTGCCCCCGCTCTGCTTTCTCCTTCTCTTCCCCTAGTTCGAATGTCCCGCCTAACCTTATTCTGCCTCACCATTGGCCAAACAGCTTTATTTATCAACCAATCAGAGCAACACATTTTTAGAAAGACATTCCCATCATACTGCAGCTTGATACACACACTATAGCATTTTAAATGCACCAAATCCAAATTAATTCTCTACTTGGAAATAACCACATACAAATCACCCCTAAAAGTCTACAGTTAATATAATGTGAATAAGAGCTTTCAAAACCAGTGATTCGTCTTTTGTATACATTAAAATTCTTATTTGGTGTTAATAGTATAATTTGTGCAGTGTTTTAGAGACTATATTCTTTCGTATCCTCTTTTTTCATGAGAATCTCTAAGATTGTTTTATGTACCTTGTTCGTTTTCATTTGTTTTACTCCCTCACAAAAGGCACATCAAAAATAATTTTGTCTAATAGAATATGCAAAAATAATATTAAGATAGATCTACCTTAGAATTGTATGCAAAGAAAGAGTTCCTCATTTCTTTTCTTATGGCTTTATAAAAGCAAATGGTTTCTAGGTTTAAGGCTTCCTAGAGCTCTAATTCTTCATTTATATTCTAGCTTCAGATTTGTGTGGTAGCATTTCATTAGTAGAGTATTCCATTGTGATCTACAAGAGACCTAGTGAGATTATCACTTTTGAGCATCATGACATTGTTAATATGAGACACTTAGAAAATAGTTAAAGATTTGATATTGAAATATTCCTTGGTATATCTTCCACTTGGAAAAATACATTATAAATAAAACAACACAATTTTCAATACAGCATATACAGTACAGTTAACAATATTTGATCAAAAGGAAACAAAAGATCAGATTTACCGAGTCTGCACTTTGTTTTAACCAATATGGTAACCATATAGAAAGATATATATTATATATAGTCTGATTGTAGATATCAAAGTGATTATTGTAGATAATGAGATCTCTCCACGAGTTTTTCTCTAGTGTTTGAGGTACCTCTTAAAATTTAAAACTTAAATTTAATAATTAAACAACTTGGTTGTTTAGTACAGCTGATATAGATCTCTTCGTAGATTTAATTTTGCTTGTGGACACTATTAATTATAATAAGCTCATTTTAACCCCATGCTGTTTTTTTCAGTGTTACATGTTACTAGGCATGGCATTCACTCTAATCCTTCTGTTCTAGGACATAAACAGCTGTCTAGTGCTTCATAGAAAAGGGGGTTTTAGCCATTCCTGTTTGGCCTTATATTCTCTGGATTCAGTTAAATACCAGAAAAGCTATGTAATAATTTTATTTGTGTAAAAATGTCTTTTTAGGATGCATTGTGCCAATTAGGTAAGTGTGGAAAAAGAACATATTTTCAGTTGACAAATTGTTTTTAACTTGTTGAGATGACAGTATGTAATAATGGCTTGGTACTCATATTATAGTTCCTGTTATATCATGATATTACAAACTAGGCTGTGGAAGTAACATAAAACTGTGTTCTCATGGTTCCAGGGGCAAGAGAGTGTCTTTAGTGTTGGCTTCTTGNGAGACTCTTACCACCTTTCTCCCAGCTCTTGCAGCTCCAAGCATTCCTTGGCTTGTGGGTGGTGCTTTCTCTATCTTCAGTGTCTTCCCTGTATTTATCTGTCTTTGTGTCTAAATCTGCCATTTTCATGAAGACATCAGCCATGCAGTACAGCCCACTATAATCCCCTTAACTTAATCATCTGCAAAGATTATTTGCAAGTAAGGTCACATTCACAACTACAAGGGATTAGAACTGTAGCATCTTTGGGGGAATAGAATTCAATGCACAACAATGTCTAATAACCAACCCTGTTGACTCTAATNGTTTCTGCAGGATGCAGATGTCTTGGGAAGCACACACAAAGAGTTCACCCCCCAACCCCTTGCTGAGGCTGTGGTTATAAGACCCAGTGCTTGGCTTCTGTGGTCCTAAGCAATGATCAAGCACCACAAGGTTAACAGACCAAAAACTCAAAAAGTCTTGTTTTCATTTGTGAGTAAGTTTGCTTTTAGATTTGTCAAATCTGGTCTGGGTTGATATTGGGAGAAAATAACTTAGGACAATGGTTTTCAACCTTCCTAATGCTNCAACGCTTAATATAGTTCTTCATCTTATAGTGACCTCCAACCATAAAATTATTTCATCACTACTTCATTACTGTACTTTTACTTTTTGTACTTTTACTACTGTTATGAATCATACTGTAAATATCTGATATGCAGGATATCTGATATGTGGCCCCTGTGAAAGAGTCATCCAACCCTCCAAGGAGTCTTGACCCACAGGTTGAGAACCACTGACTTAGGAAGAAATAAAATCAACTGTGTAATCAGTGCTCATAACTTGGAAAATGTAAATATGGAGATGATGTTATTTTTATTTTATAAGTATTAAAATGATGTCCAAAATTTTCACTGGCTATTCCATAAAACATGTCCATATCACATTTGGATTTGAATTTGTTTTATATTTCCCCTTAAAAGAATGAAAAGTTAATTCTGGAACATCAAGAAAAAGCCAACAGACTTCAAAGACGTCTAAGTCAGGCAGAAGAGAGAGCTGCTTCAGTATCCCAGCAGGTAGGGAATGTCCTCATTATCCAGAGATGATGAACAGTTTTCATAGATGAAAAATGAGTTTTCAGAAGTTCTCAGAGAACTGATAGTTTGATCTTTACTCAATTAACCTGCATAAAATTAGTCTCTTTAGTACTTGCAGTTGAAAAAGTAAAGTATCCTCTATCTACACCTATACATAGAACTACCAAAGTATCTGGCAACCAGAGATAACTTTTTTAACTGAAATTAAATGAAATAAAATTTGAGGTCGTACTAGCCAGATTTCAAGTGTTTGGTAACTGTGGTTAGCAGGAAGATTGGAAAGAGCAGATACAGGACATCATTGTCTGCACAAAACTTTCTGCTAGTAACAATGCACTAGTAACAATGCACTAGTAACAATGCCTAGTAACAATGCACTAGTAACAATGCACTGGACGTAACTTTCTGTCCAAAGTCATGTACTTGTGTCTGTATTTGAAAGTATCTTTCTGATGTTTCAAACTGTACTTGATTTTTATTTTAGGTTTTAAGTAGAAACAATATTTCAGGTGCAAGTTACCTTTATTTAATGTACATTTGTATACAACCAAATAAAAACAAAATACAATATGAAAACTTAGCCATTGGGAAGGAATTTGGAAGATGTAGTATATCAGTGAAATTGTAGAGTAAGTAATGAGTAATTTCTCATAATGTACATACATCATATGAATAAAATGAGCCATTTCTTCTAAATTAGGAGCAATAACTCCCACTTTTAGGAATGAGTAGAGACCAGTTCAGTGAGCATTTAGACAATTGAGATGGATGGATGGATGGATGGATGGATGGATGGATGGATGGATGGATGGATGGATGGATGGATGACAAAGCAAATCTTTTAACTAACATTAGGTATAAATGTACTGTTACCATCAGAGCATTCTTCTTAGCTACTGATGGCATAGCATGTTGTCATCTAGTAGCTATGTGTTGTTGTTGTTGCTGTTGGGTTTTGTTTTAGTTTTGAAACAGAGTCTCTCTGTGTAGCCCTGGCTGCCTTGGAACTCACTATGTTGACCAGGTTGACCTCAAACTCACAGCTCCACTTAGCCTGCTTCACAAGCCTAAATGTTGGGATTAAAAGCATGTGCCAGCACACCTGACTTTCCCTCTAATTTTAAAATCATACAAATGCTCAACAGTAAACGACCAATGAAATTGTGTTCAGATAGGGGAAAGTTTGCAGATATTAAGAAAAATATAGTCAGTAGTCTTTTTGCCGTCATTTCTGAGGCAGATCATCTGAGCAGTAAAGGAAAGTAGATTCATACTTTTAGNTACCAAGGGGTGTGTGTGTGCTCATTTAGAAAATATATAAAGAAATAGACTTCAAAACTGCAAGGAGCTGGAGAGGGTAGCTTTTACCTATAGTTTTGGGACTCAGAGATCTAATGCTAGAGGATCACAAGGTTCAAGGCTAGTTTGGACTACATAGTCAGACCCCGTTTCAAAAAATAAATAAAGTGAAGATAGAGGTTGTATCTGAAGAGATAACTAGAGTGAAAGACCGTTTAGGGAAGGAAACCTGCCTTATGCTATGTATTGTTTTGTATTGTTAGTTTTTTTTAATCATATGTACATATAATTAACCTCAGTTAATACTCAAAGGTCACTTTCCCCTTAGACTTGTTTTACTTAGAATCTGATTATCAGCTCTGCTTTATATTTGCCTAGAAGAAATTTGTGTTTGAGACACTTTGCTGATTAACTTATATCGGAATGTTTTTCACCATCTGTGAAATACAGGGATTCAGAGTGTCACTCTGAACTATGGACTGTCATATTTGACATGCATTTCTCTAATGTGATTCAGACACTTCAAGTATAAAATATAATGATCATACAAAAAAGATCTCTTTCAAGGCCCCTCCCCTCAGACTAGCTAGTAACTGGTGGTTGTGATAGAGCACACTATGCTTTGTTTTAGTCATGTAGTCTCCACAGAGAAACTACTTACTGATTGTTTATTTTGTTTGCAGCTCAGTGTGATTACAGTGCAGAGAAGAAAAGCAGCCTCCATGATGAATCTGGAAAATATTTAAACATATTCATAGTTCACTGACAGAACTGTAGAGTTGGGAAAGCTGTTGTACCAAAGTGTATTGACATGGAGAAGCCTGCGGAGAATGGTGAAAGCTTGTGTCATTTTGCATAAGCATTTTCCATTCTGTTTTGAGGGTTATTGGAAAACAGAACAATGACAGCTTCCTGTAAGTAAAAAAAAAATAAAATCCTATATTTGAGGTTCAGTGGAGAATAAAGCCAGCTGAGAAGAACGTACTGCCTTCATCAATGTGTCTATTCTTAATTCCCATTTTTCCCTTGGGAGAACGTAATATTTTCAAAAGAGGTTAAATAAAAACTCTAGAATTTGATATTTCAGGTTCTAAGATTTGGAGATTTAATATCTCATTGTTATTTCTAAGTCACTTTTATAGTTCTTAAGATTTCTCTACTTTAATAAATGTAATAAATTATGTATTTTGTAAAATGATGTTGTCATGTATTTGAATGCATAATTGTAATGACTCATTTTTAACTACATAATTTTATGTATTTATAGAACTGGACAATATTTAAGCATTTAGGAGGGGTTTTTATTCTTTCTTTTTCATCAAAGTTTACTAATCAGATGGAGATCTTAAATTCTAAGTCTGCATAGCTTTGAGTTGTTGTAGTCCTGCAACACTGCATAGATCTGTATACTTACTCTCTTTTTCTGGTTTGAGCTTCCTGCATACTGGTATAGCAGACAGGTTTACATCCGAATAACCAGTTAGAAGGCTTTAACAGTTTTCCAAATGAGTTGGAGCAATGTGAAAGAAAATACCCCTGTATATGTGTTCACCCCCAAAGTTTAGGAATGGTGCTAATAAGCTGACATAATCACAGGAATCTTTTTCAGGGAGCTGTGAATTGAAGTCCTGAGAATGTAGGAGTTTGCCTTCGAGTCTTCCATGATATGGCTAGCAGCTTCAGCCTCTTCCCACACCATTTTCCCTCTTTCTTGTGCTCTAAACTTGGTGGCCTTCTTTAATTCTTTTGGTACATCATCCTTCCTCCAATCAACAGAGCCTAAATATGCTTTTGCATTTATATGAAACCTTCAGATTTCAAATATCACTTCCTCAGATAAGAGTTCTCTAACTTCAGACTAAGTAAACCCTCTCTTGTTACAGTGTTCTTAATAGTGAGCTTTTTCTCTCTCATTGTACTTGTCAGTAATTATAATTAACTAGTCTTTTTATTTATTTATTTATTTATTTTTTATTTTTACTTTTGGAAGGTCCTTAAGATAAGATAACATCTAGTCTCATTCACCACTATGTCTTTAGCACCCTGCTGAGTTCCTGGCATGTTGAAGGTATGGAGTAACTGTCTATAAACTTAAGTTTTAAGAACAGAGTCATGCAGAATGGCCTATTTGTTAACTGAACTGAGAACTACTCTTTGCATCTAACAACAACCCTCCAGTTAGCTCTCTCCCTGAATATATGAGTATTCTCCAAGAGGAGCACAAGCTATAGAGTAAATATGTCACTCAGGCCTCCGAAATTGTTAATAATTTCCAATGTGAAAATGCAGTGGAATTTTAACGTTTCACGTATTGGTCAATCTTATCTTCATTTACAAAGACAGTATCATTTCTGTGAACGTGTTTTAGGAGACAGAATGAATAAGAAAGAGAAAAGAAATTACCTAAATCCAAAATTGAAGGCAACATAGCTAGTTCATTTTATTTATTTATTTTTTTTAGTTCATTTTATTTATTCATGCATCTTTTATTATGTCAGCCTGAGAAAGAAAGGAGATGTGATTACTACTTCTTCCCTTTGTGTACAAATATGCAAATTGGGGCAGTCAGTAATCTCCTAATTCTCCTCTGGTGAGAACTCCAAGTACCCCACACAGGAGAAAATTAGCAGCAATTCAGCCATTTGTTTATTCAACAGATAGAGTTCCCTCGCTGCGCTGTCTTGTTAGAGCAACTCTCAAGCAAATCATCATGAAAATTTTTTAAATATTATATAAATCTGTTCTTTGGCCATAGCACATTTGAGCATTTTTTCAAAAATAGCAGATTTAGGGGTTGGAGAGATGGCTCGGCAGTTATGAGCACTTGCTGCTCTTCTAAGGACCCAAGTTCAGTTCCCAAAACCCGCACAGGGCACCTAACAACTGCCTTAACTCCAACTCCAAGAGACCCAACTCCTTTTTCTAGCCTGTATGGGGACTTGCCTTCATATGCACAACAATACAAGGACACACACATAATTAAAGTAAATCCTTTTTCTTAATAACATTTAAATAATATAAACACAGTACTCATGTGGAAAAAGCCTCAAAAAATAAAAAATTTAAATTCAAACCAAACAAGCAAAGCAAAAATTAGCTAGGCANTGTGGCTCACATCTGTAATTCCAGCACTCAAGATATTGAGGCAGAGGGATGACTTTGAATGCAAAACCAACCTGGTTACATCATGAATTCTGAGTCAGCCTAAGCTATAGAGTGAGCCCTGTCTCAAAACAGAAAATTAAATAAAAATAACAAAATGGTATTTGGGAAAGTAAAATAACAAATTTGTAGTAAACTATTTTTCTCAAAAATAAATTTATTTGGGAGATGGTTCCACAGTTAAGGGCAGCACTAACTGCTGCTCCAAGGGACCCAAGTTTGGTTCCTAGTACCTATGTGGCAGCTACCAACCATCTGTAACTCCAGTTTCAGAGGATATGATGCCTGTTCTGGTTTCCATGGGCACTGCACCCATATAGTGACTGCATAGACATACATTCAGGCAAAACACCCACACATAAAACTAAACATAAATAAAAATGTGTTTAGTTCCCCTAACCATGTGAATATACATATGGTTTGACAGGCAAAAAGGTACTGACTGCTTTCTCTTACCAGTCTTTATGACATAAGCATTTGTGGTACTATTAATACTATCATATATGATGAAGAAAAATAACTATGTACATACATAGGAAAAGAAAGACATCTTGAAAGCAATTTTTTACAGTACTATCACCGTTTAGGCCCAAGAATTTACCATAAAACTTTGCAATGGGCTGTGGGTATGGCTCAGTAGAAGACACTTGTTTGTGTGCATGAGAACCTAGTTTCAATCTCCAGTACTGCTAAAAGCAAAAATCCCCCACATACTTCACATTCCTACAGGCACTCCGGTATGCACACTGACCCCNTTCATTATCTCTTCCAGTCACTGTTAACAAAGCAGAGCCTTTCAGTTACAGTTGCTCAATATGTTTTTCCAATCCAGTCTTTGTTGCTGCTTGTGCCTTATCCTTAGAACACCAAGAAAGAACCAGCCTTTACCTTGCACATATCCATTTATGCCACACTGTTCATGTTTCCCATGTCTAATTCCTTTAGTGTTTATTGATTAAAACCATTTAATTCTTTTGATAAGGCCTTAAGGAAATTTTCATTCAATATTTTCACTTGATAGTAACCAAGTCCTTTCTTGAAAGGAAAAAGTGCCAGAAGAATGTAGTATGATGTGTAAGGAAAACTGTTAGCACTTAGAGCTGTGAAAATAGAAATGGATGCTAGCATCTCCTCTTATGTAAACTAATATAGAGGGTAAAAAATACTAGAGAAGTAACAATCACAGTTTTACTTATACTTAAAATAATTCATTGGAGAATTGTCCTGGATCTGTGATAAATGTGCCGATACATATTACTGGTATATATTTATTGGTAATCTATGGAGTAGTAGGCATTTGCATTTATTATCACATATAATCCAACACTGCTGCTTGGTAGAGATGATTTCCTTCCCAATAATGGAAAGTATGGCAAAGATTAAATATTTGCCAGAGTCCTATCACAGGCAAATGCCAGAGTTGAGTTTAGAACCAGACTCCCTCACACTCTGCAGCACAGCATCTTTAGTTTGGAGTGTCTGTGCTGGCATTGATTCAGCAGTAGCCTTTATAAATGTTTTGGTGCCTGGGATAGGACTCACATCTGGGTGCTCTCTGAGACTAGGTGATATACCACTCTTTTTAGGTCACAGATCCATGTTCTTCATCAAAAATACAGGTCTCTAGTCCAAAGTCCATCACATTCCTCAAAAAAACACCAGTCTGGTTCTTGAGAGCGAAAACTCCACTTCCCTGGTAGCAGCTTATCATTAGTCTACCTTTCAGGTGCTGTGATAAAATACCATGGCCAAGGCAACTTAAGAAGGAAGATTACTTTGGCTCATAGTTCATAATGGCGGGGACAGCTTGGCATGGTATGGCACCTGGCTGGTCATGTCTTTACCTGCACACAAGAACCAGGGAGTGTAAGTAGAAAGTGAAGCAAAGGCTATGAATCCCCAAAGTCTGTCCCCAATGACAGTCTTCCTCCAATAAGGCTGTACCTCCTAATGGTTCCATAACCTCTCCAAACAGTACCACCAGCTGGGCAGCAAGTGTTAAATACATGAGCCTGTGGGTTTCTTCTTTAAACCCCACACTCACCTATGCCCATGATTTGTATAGATTTGGTCTTTTAATGATATCCAGTGTCCTACTCAAATTCTTAACTATTCATCTTTCATTCTCTGAATGTATTAATACCTTCTTTTAAAGTCCTCATAGTGTCTGTCTTCCACTTGACCACTCTATTGGTGAAACTTCCCACTGAGTCTTTTCTTTACATTGAGGTTTTTGTTTCTGAAACTTAAATTTGATTTTTCTTCAATATTTGTATCTCTTTACTAAATTCCTCTTTTGTATCCTGTATTGACTTATTTTGTTCAACTGCTTTTGTTCTCTCTAAACTTATTCAGAAGTTTATTTTTTGTTGTCTTTGGTTTTGTTGAACATTTTTGAAGGCGATTCATTGGAATTCTCTGAGATTTCATCGAACTCACTCTCATTGGAATGCATTACTGTGGAATTAGTCATTTGCAGAGGAATCATGCTGCCCTCATTTTTCACGTTTGTTCTTATGTTTCTGCCTTGGCATTTGTTTATCGTCGGTTGGGTGTTTCAAGTCACCCATATTCTTTCATTTGGTGTATCTGTGATGTTCCAGTCAGACTCAGTTGTTGTACTGCTGCCTGGGGGTCTGATTCAATAACTAAACCCTCATCTGTGCTCAGGGTACTAGGCTTGATTACCAGCTGTTCTCCAAGAGCATCATTGCACAACTGTCACCACCAATAGATGAAAATACAGCATAGCCAATAAAAAAAAATCACTGTTTGAACTCCAGTAACTGGAGAAGGGCATAGAGGAACAAGGATAGTAGAGTGTACTAAAATACCTGTTTCCTCTGGGTAGGAATGGCAAGGAAGGGAGCAGAGCATGACTGGAGTACCAGAGCTCCAGAGAGAAACGAGAAAATACTCAGTGAAGGAGGAAGCTAAGACAGCTCCAGCTAGAGGGAAAGGGAAAGAGAACAGAGTAAAGCAATGCAGTGAGATCATTTAAAACAGTCTCTGCACTGAGGCTGAGGCAGGAAGACCTCTAACTCCAACCTCCTGTGTCGATATTTTGGAAAAGCTTACCAAAAACAAAGGGCAAATGAGAATAAGACAGGTCAAAATTGGTCCACTGCCGTAGTTAAGATTGCTACTGCTGTGATGAAACACCATGACCAAAAGCAGCTTGGGGAGGAAATAGTTTATTTCACTCACATTTCCATGTAACATCGTCGAAAGCAGTCAGGGCAGGATTCTGGAGGCAGGAGCTGATGCAGAGGCTATGGAGGGGTGTTGCTTACTGGCTTGTTCCTCATGGCTCAGCCTGCTTTCTTATAGTACCCAGGACCACCAGCCTAGGGGTGGCACCACCCACAGTGGGTTAGGCTCTCCCACATCAATCACTAATTAAGAAAGTGCCCTACCTGCTTGCCTGCCTACAGCTCAATCTTTCGGAGGCATTTTCTCAATTAAGGTTCCCTACTCTCAGATGACTGTAAATTTGTGTCAAGTTGACATAAAAACTAGCCAGCATGTGTAGTTGTTTTGTTTGTTTGTTTACTCTTTGGGGGCCTGCCACCCAGCTCCCAAGTAAATACACGGAGACTTATTCTTACTTATGAATGCCCAGTCTTAGCTTGGCTTAATTCTAGCCGGTTTTCTAACATAAATTGGCCCATGTCTCCTCTTCTACGTTTTGCTTCTGGGCTTTTTACCTTTCTTTAATCTTTCTTCCCTTCTTACTGGGTGGCTGGCTGGGTGGCTGGTCACTGGTGTCCTCCTCTCCTCCTTTGTCTTGTTCCTCCCCTTCTCGTGCTTCTATTTATTCTCTCTGCCTGACAGCCTTGCCCATTTCTCTCTCCTGCCTTGCTATTGGCCATTCAGCTCCTTATTAAACCAATCAGGTGTCGTAGACAGGCAAAGTAACACAGCTTCACAAAGTTAAACAAATGCAACATAAAAGAATGCAACACATCTTTGCATCATTAAACAAATATTCCTCAACATAAACAAATGTAACACATCTTAAACTAATATCCCACAACAAGCACATCCATTAAATTTAAATTAGATATTAACTACAGGAAGGGCAAAAGTGAAGGAGAGAGTACTGGGTGCAGGTCCAAGGTCTGTATGTCATCTCACCTAGATACAGGTACCACACCTCCATGCTGACTATATTCTACAGACCAAGCTGAGAGGCCCACTGACACTGGCTGGCAGAGGGACCTTTGCCTCAGTGTCTGCCTAGCCCACTCAACAGGGCTTTTTAAAATGGCCTCTTGCCACTGCTCAAGTAAAGTGTGGAGAAAGCTAACTTCTCCCTCCCCTCCCATTTCTGTCAATAAAGGTGCAGCATGGATTTCCTGAAAGCCTGTCATAAGCAGAAGTCCCCATCCTCTATATCACTCACTGGGAGAAAAGCATTCCTCAGTCAGATTTGAGCCCTCCTGAGTACACACTGAACTCTCCAGTTTTCCCAAGTGTCCCTCCTTTCACTACTCCTGAAAGCAAGGTTTCTCTGTTGTCATCTAGCTCACATGGTTCCTGCTCTCCTGGAGCTCCCAACAATCTGAACATCATGTCATTCACTTGCCATCTTCAAGAGTATCGGTATCATATCCTGCCCTTTCTGACTCAAACCCNAATCCAAAAGCCCTTCGTTAGTACCTTGAAAACTTCCCTGAGTGTCTTTATATCTGGTGGAACTCACTTGGTAATATTTCCAAACCTAGAAAACTAAAGTGTCCTTATCCTAAATACCAGTCAAGTAGTGGAAAATCCTTTTCTAAATAAAAAACAGTTCAAATACCGAAGCTGGAGCAGAGCCACCGCTAGGGAGGAAAAGAAGAAAGTGTGCCTTTGAGGATGCTGTGTGGGGAAACAGGATCATGAAAAACATTGTTTTACATTTGAAATAATTCTGAAATTAGAACCACCAGCCAGATAAGTAGGTAACATAACCAGCTAACCCACAATTCNTAGATATACTNTGAAAGCTCAATCATATACAAGCCTAGCCATGGAGAGACTATCAGAACAGACTGGCAGTGCATTAGAACAACAGTGCCAGTCATTTTGCTTTGCCTTGCTACTTGACTTGGCATTGCTTGTTTTTGTTTGTTTACTTGAGGCTGCCTCAAACTCACAGTCTTTCAGCTTCAGCGCCTTAGCACTGGGATTACAGACATTCATCACCACACCCAGCAGCACTGCTCATCCATTTAGAGAAATGGCTAGGCTTGTTATGCCTAACATTACAAAAAAAAAGTTGATTTGGAGATTTTTGCATTACTTCAATTTAAAGTGTCAGAACAATCCTCATACCAGAAACAGATTTAAATAATTGTATCTTCCAAACATTGTTGGACTATANAGAATTATTCTTTGCATTCAGCATTTGTAATAGCAGTATTAGGAGTACTAATTCTGATGTATTCATATTTGTATTTGTTGTGCCATAAGTATGCATGTTACATTAAGGTATATAGCTAAAGTAATTCCATTCTTCCTGGCAAAAGACAGAACATAGTCCCTAACAGACTGGACTTCGGTCATTTCATGCTCATAGTCTCTTAATATAATGTGCAAAGGCAAAACTGTTGATTTTGCTATATATGATTAGATGAGGTAAAGTTCACATATATAGGCCTGTATGTCCTCAAGAGCATGTGAATTGGTCTATGTGAACTACTTTCATATGAAAGGAGCAGAGCCTGGAGACTTTGTCTCAGAGTAGCTGGCAGTGGTTTCCAGACCTCCCCACAGATGGTGAGCCTCGGTTTCCTCTTTGGCAAAGAGAACAGTGCCTGCCCAAAGACTCAACAAATTGGGATACGTAATACAGACCAGTGCTTGCCACTTGATAAGCCCAGTCTAATTACCAAGTCTGGAGGCTCCTCTGAAAGCTATACAGAATGACAGAATCTGCCATTTGGAAGTTGTTACTGTGGAGATAGCATTGGCAAGGTTACAGCTAATTAGGGGAAGCAGTTCATTTCAGCACAGCGTGAGTCAAGGAAACAAGACTAGGCTGCTGCAACAATCTGGCAAGAAATGAAGAACCCTGAAGAGGTGATGGAACCACAAAACTCAGAAATTGTTGGGGTGGTAGAGACCTTGACGAACAATGGTCCATTGAAGAAAGCATTCACAAGGGATTCCCAGGGTGTCGCTGCCTAAAACAAGGGAGAGAAACTGAATACCCAAAACTCAAGCATCTGTATAATCTGAGAATTATTCCCCCTTGAGAAAGCAGTCCACTCAGAAAAAGAATTCGGCTGCATGGAGAGCAGCAGAAACCAAGGAATGGACGGGGCAGATTAGATTGGCTTTTAATCTTTCTCAGAGACTGAGCTCTCTAAACTGTGGCATAGGCGAGGCTGAATGTCTAAGGCAGTTCTGAGCATTAAACTGGAGGAAAGATTTCAGTGTTGCAATTAACAGCAGTTTGATGCAGATGGCTAATGTTTCAAAGGCAGAACCATTTTCTCCTTGATTTGGGTGGAAACATGAACTCAAATCCCTAGTGCCACATTTCCCATCACAGATTACAGAATTGCCAACACTGGGCCCTTCCTTTGGCTCCTGGGGACTTAATTTCCCTAGGGAGCTATTGTGATTATTCAACTTGAAGACCTTATAGGAAGAATCACAGTTATTTCTCTCTGGAGTCTTATGAGAGCAAACAACATGAAAGTATATAGTCACTAAGGAGGACAAGGAGAAATAAAGGTTTAGCCAAGTATTGTCAATTCATGTTAGAAAAGACTGTTCAAAATTATAAATTCGAGTAGAGCAGTAATGATATGTTATCACTGCTTCTAATCATAATCTACGTAGGGATTGTACACTACATCAGACTTGCTGCTTCCAACATCAGCGTGCATTTGTCTGGACTGATTGTGTAAGACTGTTCCCACAGCAAATATTCAAAACTAAAAATTAGAGGGAGGCCCAGTTTTGCCAAGTCCCAATGCTGTGATCATAGACATCTTTTTTGTCGAATGTAGGTCAGTTCCTCTTATTTGACCTACTGTTCCAGTGTTTCTGTTCTAAAAGGGATTTAATGAAACTACTCTGAAAAACTGTTAAGCACTTCATACTTCATAAATACAACCTTTAGGAATAACATCAGCCTGGACAGTCACCAAGTCATAGCAGATTCCTGGAGCATCCTAATGGTGAAAAACTATGACTTACCACGGTTTGACACCTAGCAAGTGCTTTGCAGAAGATCTTCTGTGAAATGCTCTAAATATTGCAACTCCAGTAAGATACCAAAATGTTTGTCTTTGCAGCAGTAGAGATGGAAAGCATGGTCTTGCACGTGCTGGAAAAGTGTTCTCTCTTGGAGGTACACCCAATTACATTTTTTAGGGGACAATACCTAGTGATTCTTCTTCAGCCTCCCAAGTTACAGGATTACAGGTATATACTGCCTTGCCTGGGAGGTTGAGGTAGGAGGCATAAAGCCTCAGAGAAAACTGAGGCTCATGAGGCTTAAAGACTTGACTGTGGTTATGGGAATAGTAAAACCACAGCTCAGCCTTTAAACCCTCAAGTCTGTGTTGCTTTAACAATTGTTTCAGATCCAAATTATATCCTGGAGAGAGCTCAAGGTGGTGCGTGGAAGGGTGGAGGGGAACGACAGCACACAGGGTGACTATTAGTGACAAGTGTCTAGAAATCAGCCCAGTGATTCCGTGTCTTCCGGGTAGATGTGTCCCCCACAGTTCTCACTGTCCATTTAACAATGAGACAGCAAACCCACTTTAAGAGCCCTTAACCAAAAGCAGATTAACAGAACAGACACTTAAAAATGTATTGCAAAATGTACAGCATTTATTCACATACAGACAAAAAGGCACAAATTCTACTAAATAGTTCAACAAAAAAATACAGCTGTCTTCAACTAGTTTTATAAATACTTTCAAAAGGGGGTAGAAATAAATACAGGATTGGGCCATGTAATATAAAATAGTCATCTCTACATATACTTTGTTTAACTTCTGATTTTAACTCTTCATGCACCTTTTTTTTTTTCAATTTTAGCTGAATGGACACCAAGCTAGGCACATAGTGAAAAATCCTCTGTACAAGGTTACAAATGTAATGACAAGTTTGTCCATTTTTAAAATAATTAAGATTTGTACACAACACATAAAACCCTTCATTTAAATTTTGTGTTTATAACCTAACAAATGACATTCCAGGCAACTTTACAAAAGTTTAACTAGCCTACATTTTGACATAATACATTGATCATAATCAAAGATATTTATTGGTCAGGATGCACAACGAAGATTCAAAACAAACAAACAAAAAAGCTCCGTACTAATAGAATGCAAGTGGGTAGGTGGGCTGTAGCTGCCCCTGGCCGCCTCATACAGAGTTCCCAGCGTGACATGAAACTAACTCACAAAGCTATCATTACACCGTCAGAAACCGTGCTCTATACCATTTGCATTTCAAAGCAGTAATAAAAAGTGTGGGCTTTTATTTTTGTTTTGTTTTTGTGGGGGAAATTTTTTGTTTTGTTTTGTTTTTGGTTCAGCATAACTTGGAACATTTGAAAGCTTTTCAACCTAAATGTGGGGGGAAAACAGGTAAGGCATTTTTGCACAAAACTAGCATTCCTAATAGTGCAAATGGGTCTGGTGCCTCTTAAACTGGTGAGAGGCTATACACTCACTAGAATAATTTAGGTTTTCTTTCTATGGCTTCACAAATTATTCCTCTATAAATTCTATTCTCACCCAGTGCTGTTGCTGCAATCAAAAGATAACTAGATAGAGTCCAACCTTTTCCTGTATCCAGCAAAAGGTTTTTGCTCATATGCAAAACATCTAAGTTTTAAATTAGGCTACAAGCGAAAGTACAACTTGGACTCCTAAAGAACCTTCAAACACCGATAGCAACAAGCTGATCTGGACAGCAGTCTCAAAAGGAGCTCCACAGCTCAAAAATAGTCGATCTAAAACCTGGGTCATCCTTTCCCCGCCCCTGAATTAGCTACTACAATGTACTTGAGAAGTTAAGACTTGGTTTGAAAATGTCGTACATACAATGGGATGCATCAGATCTGTCATTTGATCATCTGATAAAACTTGCATAGCAAGATGGAATTCAATAAGCCTTTTCTGTTGTTGACGATCATCTGGAAGACTTGAAAGCTTCTACAAACTCAAAGCATTGCTCATTAAATATCAGAATGTCCCTGCCACATGGAAACAAATGTATAAATGAATCAGGAATCCAAACATTGATATTAACAAACTAAGGGTAATTTAGGGGAAATTCAGCTTATTCGAAATACCCTTACATCTAAATCTCATTGCTATTCCTTCTCTTAAATTTGATTAACAACTACATTGAATGCCAAAGAAAATAACAGGACTTGAAACACTATCCACTTGTCTGAATACATACGCACTACGTGAGTGCAAAAACAGAACATTGTACTCAAATTTAATGCTAAATTATTGCTGATAATTTACTAGTTATTGCCATTTGCAATTCGAAAGTCCAAGTTACAAATCAGAGTTTAGAACTCCAACTCCAAAAAACCTATTCAAGGGTACACTGACTTCTTTCCTGTATAGCCTTGGTCAATATAAGAGCTTGACACAACATATTGCCTTTCTATTGTTTTAAAATATAACCTGTTTTACCTTGTTTTTTCCTTTTTGCTTAAGGAATCCGCTCATGGTGGAAGCCTGGATTCCCCAAATACACATTAGTAATCGACTCTGGGGAGTGAGAGTCACCAGAGTCTGAAGTTCATCACTTGAACTTAAATAGTCATTGTATTTTTGGAAGCCAGGTGATCAAGTACTGGCAGTAGCCAGGGAAATCCCAACTGGGTCCAAGGACCAGCAGTTAGGAAAGAGGAAGGTTAAGAGGACTGTCAGGAACACTTGGGCCTCAGCTGCCCTTTCTCACAGAACTTTCTCGACAATGTCCTCTCTGCCCACCCTATGTCCACAGCCCACTCGGGGCCGCAGGACCTGCTACA
>LZPO01055532.1:46257-57474 GCA_001675575.1 Neotoma lepida | reverse complement strand
TTCATAGTGTGGTTTTAAGTAACATATCCTAAATGGCACACAGCAGGACAATATTCCTAAATGAAGCATCATGAAAAAGGAAATTGCCTTCACTGGCCCAATAGGCCTGAGAANCAGAACACGTCATGCTCCATTGNGCATTAAGGATACAGTTCTTCAGGAAGACCTATGCTGAAGAGATCAGTGTAGACATTAAACCTGCTGAGTTGTTGCCAATTTATGGACCAGTATGCCTCTTCTTCTCCTCTGTTACGCTCTCCAACCTCCCAAGAAGCTAATATGATGCAGAACATATTCTGAAAACTGCTGCTCCCAAGATTTTCCAAATTTATAACTTGCANAAGTTTGTGGCTGCAGCGGATCCCTTTGGAGGTGTTGCCGGCCATAAATCACATCTATAAACCTTAGTGTTGCTTGTTCAAGTGCCTCGGTGAGCATTTCTGCAACAATCAGCTCAATAAACAATAACATCGGGTTTTGCACTCTTATCAAGTCCTCATACTAGGTTCTCAGCTCCTAAGTGGTGCATGTGCTTAATTCCCAGCACCATAAAGCTTTACTGAAAACTATCATATTTACACCAAAGTTCACATTGGAGTTATGCTGGATTTGTGCTACTGTGATGGCCATGACTGACTGGTAATTATTATCACAGGGTGAGAGTCATACAACCTCTTCTCTCAGACTGTTTCAGAAAATCCAACAACTCAACATAGGGAACAGAATAGTGCTGCTACTTTACCTTTACAAAAGAGTTATGTTAATTTCATTTTTGGCTTTAAGAACCCATTTGTTATTACTCTCTCTCTCTCTCTCTCTCTCTCTCTCTCTCTCTGTGTGTGTGTGTGTGTGTGTGTGTGTGTGTGTGTGATTATAAAGAAATACTTGAGATGAGGTAATTCTGAATGACTACAAATTTCTACTGGCTCACATTCTGGAAGCTTTGAAAGCCAATATGGTGGGGCCAGCATCTGGCAAGGATCTTTTCATGACATCCTAACATGACAGAAGGGATCACACAGCAAAGACACTCAGAGCTAGGGAAAATCACTCAACAAACTCTCCCACGATAACAGCAATGCTCAGGAAGGTGAAACCCTCAGGACCTAAGGACGTCTTTAATTCCCACAAAATTTCTACCAATTTTTGGAGGGGAAAANATTGACACCTCANCAACTACAAAGTCCTCTGATATACCTTTCTGCAGTATAACACTGAAATTGNGCCAACTACCATTGTCTTCTCCTTTGGCGGCATACATAANCTTGTACAGGATAAGATTAATTTGCACTTCCTTTTTTGGAAACAGTGGGTAATTGTTAAATACATTCACCTTTTCGCCCCATCTTTCTATGATGTTATTACTACTGATATGTAAAATGTTGTGTCTTTTTACAATTTATCTGGTCATATTGTGCTTTGTTTAAAATTCTCTTTCTTAGAAAACATATGAAGAAGTAACTCCATATAAACTATGACTTTGTAAGGGCTTGAGAGCTCACAGCTTCCTGTTAGACCTCATAGAATTTTTAGACTCGTCAAGATAGAAAACTGATTAGCCATTTTACTTTTCATTCAGTTGTTCGATATTTCAAATATTTTCCCTGAACAGTAACATAGCTAGCTAAATATATAAAATAAGCATAAAATTTGACTTTTCACCAAGCAAACATGACAGGCAGCTGACTCAAAATCTGCGTATTATCTATACAAATTGCTCCATGCCTCTACCAGTTAACCACACAGTTGTGTATGGAGTCACACGGCATATTCATTTTCACGGGTGTCGTTTTTCACTGCATATTGACGTTTGGTATGTTTGCCTGTGGTATGTGTAGGGTGTGCTTTACGTCAGTGCTGAATAGCATTCTATTGTAATTTGCTTATCCAATCTACTTCCTGTGGGTATTTGGATAGTTTGCTCCTTTCGACTAGAGTGACCATTAATGCACANTTTCTCCAGTTGGTACTCTGAGGTGGAATCACTGGGTCTTACATAGGCGAAGAGTTGGTTCAAGAAGATAATTCTAAATTTTTTTGCAGACTGATTTACCAATTCATTCATCAGCAGTATGAGGCAGTTAAATTTGCTTTACATGTNCATTGACGCTTGATTCTGTCACTGTAAAAAAAAAAATTACCCAATATAGGGTATGTCGGCCGAATTATTGTAATTTTTTATATTTAGTTTTCAATCAATTTTAATGAGGTGTAATTTAGATGTAATAAATTGCACTCAATTAAAGTGGTAAGTTTGATAACAAATTTATACATCTGTGTAATTACCNTATCAATCACAATAGAGAACATTCTATCACTCTTANAAAGTCCTTTTTGAGCCTTTCTGGTCATTTCCTTCACCACCNACTGCAAGCAAACATGGTCTGATTTCTCTCAGTAAGGAAGAGAGGTNTTTGATGCTGAGCTTGATACAAACATGATGATATATAATGTGCATTCTTTTGTGTCTTCTATCTATGTGAAAAATCATAGGTCTTAGTTGAGCTGTGTCCTTCTGGGTATCTGTGATTTTCCCATTTTCCATGGATGAATAGTATTCTATGACACAGGTGTGCACTTGTGTTAGTCAACTTTCCGTTACTACAACAAATAAATGGGAGAACTAACTTAAGAAGAGCAAAGGTTTATTTTGTCAAACTTTCACTTCNTGATTGATATGTGCCCATTATTTTGGGTCTTTGTCAAGAAAACCATCATGATGGAGACTCAATAGAACAGAACTGCTTGCTTCATGGCGAGGGAGCAAAGAGGAAGATGAATAAATCAGGGTCCCACAGCCCCATTCATGGGCACTTTGCCAATGACTTAAGGTCCTCCCACTAGGCCCCCAACTTTTAAAGCTTTTACCGCCTTCTGAGAGTGCCAAACCAGTAACAAATGGCACTTAAGATGCAGACTATGGCAATGCCACAGTAGGTCTATTCACCCACTGATGAGCATTAAATTTCAAGCCAATGAAATCGGGTAATTCTAAGATTCACATACAAGCCACTGTGTGGACATCTTTACAAAGTGTGATTGTATGAGTTAGGCTTAGTAGCAGACTCTAATCTCCTTTCAAAATGATTGCACCAATGTAGTTCTGTGTGCCCAGAACTCCACACAGTGCCAATATTTGATATTGTCAGTTGGTGAGTGTCAGCCGTTCCAATTCTGAAAATTGATGCCCTGTTGTGGTTTTAATTTACACATTCTTAAAAACTTCTGGGTGAGACGGTGAATTATAAACTGTCTTCAATCAGATGAAAAGAAGTTAAGATAAGCAAAATATAGTCTACTCATATAAGGAAATTATAATCAATAGAGTACTTGTCTAGCAAGGCTAAAGCCCTGTCTTCAATCCCCAGTGCTATATGAATCAGGTGTGGTGAACATTTATAATCCCAGCACTCAGGAAGTGGAAGCATGAGGATCAGAAGTTTAAGGTTGTGGTCTGCTATGAGTTCAAGGCCTGGGGTAGGTGGGATCCTATCAGTGAGAGAGAAATTGAAAAGGTAGAGAGAAAAGAAAAGAAGGAAAGGAAGGGGGAGGGAGGCAGGGAAAGAAGGAAGGAAGGATCGTGTATTGAGCAATCAAGTGACTTCTTCATTGCACCTTAGATAGCTGTCAGGAAAAAAGGAAGGAAGGAAGGAAGGAAGGAAAGAAAGGCCAATAGTTTCCTTTTTAACTAACAATGGTGCCTCTGTCACGTCTTGGACCTATAACTTATACACCTTCCTTCTCATTCCCATTGCCGCTTCTTCCTCCCATTTCCTCAGTCCTTCCTCCTTTCACTACTCAAACACTGCTAGCCCTAGTGTATTAATTACTTTTCTGTTGCTGTGACAACATACCTGACAAGCAGCCCAAGGAAGGAAAGCTTCATTTTGGCTTGCAGTCTCATCGAATCTGGTCCCCTGTGGCAGAGACAGTATGAGAGTAGGAGCGGGGAGGTGGCAGATCACGCGGCATCAGCATCAGAAAGCAGNGAGCAGGGAGTGTCTGTGCTCAGCTCTCTCCTTTGTATGCAGTCTGGGACTATGGCCTGAGAGGCAGTGCTGTCCACATTCAAGGTAGGTTTTCCCACCTCGCTTCTAGATACTTTAGATGATCCCTCACAGGCCTGTCTCCTGGGTTATTCTAGGTCTTACCAAGTTGAAAATGATACCCATCACACTTTGTTCTGACCATCACACTTTGTTCTAATGACAGCATATATACAACTTTTCCCACACCCAGTACCAGAGTGCTATTGCCTTCAAATCTTGNGAGCACAAGTGAAGTATATTCTACTCCAAGTCAACACCAGGATGGCAGCTACACCATTATGTCTGTTGCTAGAGTTCCTTGTCCTGACCTGTTATGGAATATTTGTTTACACTGTAAAGATGTATCTGTGCTAAGGTGCCTTCTGATTGGTTTAATAAAGAGCTGAATGGCCAATAGCTAGGCAGAAAGAGGTTAAGCAGGATTTCCGGGGACAGAGAGAACTCTGGGAAAAAGAAAGGCAGAGTCGCCAGCCAGACATATGGCAGAATATAGATTAGTATAAATGGGTCAATTTAAGTTATGAGAGCTAGTTGAGACAAGCCTGAGCTAAAGGCCAAGCTTTCATAATTAATAATAAGTCTGTGTGTCATCATTTGCTGGCTGGTGGTCCTGATGAGAAAGCTTGCTATACCCACCCCAAATAGCAGTAGGAAATAATCCCGAGTAAAGACAAGTCACTCACAGGACTCATTTAAAACAAACAGAAAAAGATGGGGAAATGAGAAAATATAAAAAATATAAAAAATATAAAAAAGCATATCTTTTTCTAAACAGATGAGCAAGCCCATGAAAAACACACAAACACAGACACAAAAGGAGTGAGGAAAAACCCCTTTGTGACACATCCACAAACTTAGAGCTGCTGAGTGCTAGAGATCAGACGTAAGGGGATAGCAGACATGTCATGAAAAAGATCTCAGACTAACGACCATACAGAATACTCAAATAGATGAATCAGGTAAGGAACTCAATTTAGGACCTAAATAAGAAAGTTATCAAAGCTGATGAGCCAATTGGTAACTTGGAGGAGAAATTTACAAACACAGAGAAAACAAAATGAACAAGGAAACTGATACTCAGAAATACAGGCCAAAAGAATTTCTGGAAATGAAGAACTCAATCAACCAAATTAAGAACACAGTGAGGAGGTATATCATCATACAAGAGCAAGCAGAAGAATGAATTTCATGTGGAGAATAGTATCAAGACAACAACACACTCAGATTTATGTATATATGTATACATAATATACATAAATATACATTTTTAAAATGTATATTATATGTATATATATATATATGTATATATATACATATATATGTTTTAAAAAAGCATTAATGAACATAACCAAAACTTCCAAGTATTTGGAATACACTCAAGAAACCAAACTTAAAAATCCATGAGTAGGAGCTAAGGAGCTAAGATAAAGTCTAAAGGCTTACAATTTTGCTTAATGAAATTATATCAGAAAATTTGTCCAACTTAGAGAAAGAAATGGACACCTAAACAAAAGAGGCATTTTGGACCCAGATGGACATGACCAGAGAACTCCACAACCTACTACAGTTAACATGTAGAAACCACAAAGCAAAGAAACAATATGCAAAGTTGTAAGGGGAAAATACCAACCCACATCAAAGTCAAGAATAACATCAATCTCTTGTCAGCAACCNTAAAAGCCAGGAATTCCACCAAAAACCAAAAACACGGAATGATATCTTTTAAGCCCTGAAAGTAAATAATTGTCAGACAAGATTGCTATGTTCATCAACGTTATCTCTTAAAATTTATGGGAAATAACAATTTGAGGTTAAAAAGAAGTGATTCATGACAACTCTGCCAGCACTCCAGAAAATAATGAAATGAGCACTGTACGTAGAGGAAGGGAAAGGCAGTCTCACCTGTGAAGCTGCAGANGAGAACAACTCATGAAAGGAATAGATGAACAAAGAACAGACTTCCTCTGATGCTCTGCAAAAACTTCACCAAGACCGTGTGGTTTATTCCTGGACTCCAGTGTGCTTCATTAACAGTGGATGCCTCCTTTAATACCACTTGCCCAGATCGCTTTAGCTGTATATGTCTTTAAGCAGTAGTTGAACTTTTTCCTCTTTCAAAACCTTTTAGTAATTCTGCATCTTTCTCTTTCACAAACAAGTTTTAAGAAAGTTTGCCAACTTTTGTATTAAATATCTGCTGGTGTTTTAAATGGGGCTCTTTTGGATTTATCAGATGATTATAAGAGAAGAGGGGATCTAGTACTATTGAATGTTCAAATCAATCTTTGATTAAATACTGCGATTGCTTATGTCCTAAGTGAGTTCTTTTGGGAATAACTTTAGTTTTCTAATATGAAAGCTCTGGAAATGTTTGGATGATTAAAAACAAAATAAATCCTAAAAAGGAAATAAGTATTGATGAAGATAACCTAGAAAGTGTAGTGGATAGGATAAAGTAAATCTAATGCACACTATATTCTCTCTCTCTCTCTCTCTCTCTCTCTCTCTCTCTCTCTCTCTCTCTCNAATCCGTTAGCCTTGTGGAGATAGATACACTGCCCTAAACAGTGATAAACATGTAGAGTTGAGTATATACAACACACACACACACACACACACACTAACACACACACACACACACACACGTATGTGCAAAACAAACATGAAAGTGACTATGGAGAACAGGATATTGAATTATCTAAATCTTTTCTTCCACAAAAGAATAAGTTTTACTTATTTTATTTTATTTAGTTTTTCAAGACAGGGTTTCTCTTTGTAGCCCTGACTGTCCTGGAACTCACTTTGTAGACCAAGCTGGCCTTGAATTCGTAAAGATCTGCCTGCCTCTGCCTCCCAAGTGCTGGGATTAAAGGCATGCACCACCACCACCCAGCTAAGAANAAGATTTATAAATTCAAGAACTTAGTAAAGTATCTAGAAATATTATAATCTTTAATCTATGAATTGAGTTTCACAGTATTCTAGGAAAATTGACACAAAAGGATCAATATACATACATATACGTAGTTAAAATCATCANTCTTCACAAGGAAAATCACAGATACCCTTGTGAATAAATGGTAAAGTCTTATACAAAGAGGAAATTCAAGTAGTCTTTTGAAGTCACTAAGGAAATACGTAATTTGAGAAATAATGCAGTAGTTATATATTTTCATGAAAATTAAGTATTAGCCCACATTTATAATTAGTGAAATTTCTGTCTATTTTTAAGGTAATAGGGAGAACTTCTCTGTACATAGTGAAAATTATCCACAAACAGATAACACAAAATAAATAATAAGAAAACAGANCCATAGAAAACCATAGTAAATGAGGTGGAATCCGTTTATGCCAATACAGACTACAACGAAAGTAGTTCTGCTTATGTAATTTATTGTAGATGTTACACTTCTCGACATGTTAAATGACAACATAATTTAAACCGGGGGCCAAGAAAGCAAGTGTGGGAGGAAATAGCAATGTTTCCTTCAGAGTGCTTAGGAGGGAGGCAAATATTTTTAAAATCTGAAATATGTAGTTTTAAAATAACTCTCTTTAGACATGCAAGTCTTCAAAATTTTACCTCCCACATACATTTTCTTGCTAAGTATTATTGGCTTTGTTCCATATGAGGCAGGAATGAAATCAAAGGGGAGAGCAGTAGGGACTGCTTTGCTGAGGGTCATTCCCCACAGTCAGTCTCACACTTGGTTACTCAATCCTCCAAATGCCGAGGGGCTAAGTCTCCCTCTCACTGGTCTAGTTACACTGAGGTGGGNTACAGAAATGTTGGCTTTGCTGTACACTGGTAGCCATTGTGNAAGNCCAGAGCAGAAGGGTAGGCTAACCAGAGGTTTGCNATGAGCCCTTAGTTTCATTGAGGAAGTGGAGCAAACTGATTTAGCTTGTGCTACTGTTGGGTAGCCAGAGCTGTCTATGTATAGGCTGTAGAAATACCTGTCATCATCTCTGTGAGTTTGAGGCCAGCCTGGTCTACAGAGTGAGTATAGGACAGCTAGGTCACAGAGAGAAACCTGATCTCAAAAAGCAGACAAACAAATAAACAACAACAACAAAAACAAAACAAAAAGAATTACCTGTCATCAAATAGCCTTCCTGCCTCGCTGACAGAAGCATGGATTTTGCAAACTTACATTTATATTTTTNAAATTGTTGACCACTTTATAGGTGTATGCAACATATTGTGACCGTATTCACCTGTCATGACCTGTCCCATCCTCTCCCATTTCTGCTGACTCCTTTCTCCCTCTTTGCAACTAGCCCTCTTCCTACCATTTCTTTGCTTTGTGCTTGGCTGTGTTTAATTAGGGTTGNTTCTGCGAGTGTGGGTGTTATTTGTTGGATCACAGGCAACTTACATGTAACTACATCATTGAAGAAAATGACTCCCCTTAACTTTCAAAAGCGCCTCAATAAGGAATGGTTGCTCCAGAGTCCCTCTCCCATCTGTGATGGAACGTTGATGGGCTCACTCTTGTGTGCGTGGTGGGTGGGTGAGTGGGTGGTTACAGCTGCCCAGTGTTCCAGCTCTTTTAATCTCCTTCTACCCACGCTTCCTTGATGTAGGGGTGGTCATTTTTTTAAAAAATCTTTAAAAAAAATCTTTCTTCAAACATTAGCTTTAAACAGAGGACTACTGCTCTCCCTACCATTATGTGATACATTTTAGTATGCTAAAAACTTTTACTTAAGAAACAAAAACCATAAATTTTGTAATTTCTAATGTAAGTACTTCAACTGTGCTCAAGAATATGTCTTGTATACATAAATGTGTGTGGTGTGTGAGGGTGCACACACATGCAGAGCACTGATTCTTAAGTTTCAGTGTAGCTTCTCTTCCTTTGAAGTCAAGAGAAATTCAATTCAAAGTTTTAACTATTGCTTAAAATACTATTTTTTTGTCCTAACTTAGTCCTGAGACTGTCAATGTGTGAATAAGTAGAGAATAGGATGATCTCAATTAAAACTAATAATTGAGAAATAAATAGAGAAATTTCTGGAAATTCTNGTTCTATTTTTTTCTGTAGTTTTCTACTTCATATCATTTTCTTTGACCTTTTAAATAAAGGATTATATATAAGATAAATATAAAACATAATTCTGTACAAAATATATTTTTGTATAAAATATAATTTTGCACAAAATANTGATATAAACAAATGCTTATATTCTAAATATTCTTTTACACATTTAATGTTCCCCTGCATAGGCAAGACATTAGATGTGAAGTCATGATTTTGTGTGAGTGTGTCTGTGTGTCTGTGTGTCTGTGAGAATCCTAAGGACCCAGCCCACTATTTTGCAAATCTTGTTCTATTATTTATTCTTAACTCAGTTATATCTGAATGAAAAATGAGGAATATAGATGTCATGTTTTCATGTGACTATTCCTCATCACAACAAAAATTAAAACTTGTGAACACATGTATTTTTCTGTGGCATGTGTGGCATTTCAGAAAGAAAATAAGACAGTGTTATAGTCATTCTTCTAATGTGCCTGAGCTTTTCTTTTCAGAAGGAAGCTGGCAAAAAATCAGGAAATGCATACATTTATTTTCTTTTGAGTTACAAAAATGTCATGAATATCTACAGAGGCTTATCTTCTACAGTAATATGCAATGCTAAGTGCTTCATACCCCCAGAACAACCTGAGAGAGAGATTGCACTCTACATAATTATGCAAATAGATTTTTAAAAGAAAAAGTAAAAAGCAGAAATGACAATATGCTAATATGGCAGCAATGTTGAATGGATGAGGATTATTAAAAATGAAGTGTTTGTTCATGCCCAGAGCCTTTTTACTTACTTTTTTTTTCATGGCATACATACCTCCAAAGGAAATATTCAAGAAAGAAATGCTCCAGTGTGTAATTACCATAATTATACTTTTTCATCTTAAACTCCTTTCTATACCCCAAGAATAAATATTATATGTACTATGGTGTACCATAATTAAAGTAAATGTTCAAAGAAGTGATGCTTTGATTGCTATTTGCCACATATTCTATCTAATGAGGCAGAACGACACAGTGTACACGTGTGGGGTGTCTATTTATTATTATTGATATTAATTAGCACCATGGCTTTGACTAACCTTCATTAAAAATCTTCATAAAATGATTCTATCCCACTGTATAGACTCTACCACAGGAATATATAACTAAAATTAATATTGAGGCAGTGAACAATTTAGACTACTTGCCAAAGAAATATCTTAAAACTAAGCTTTCAAATGGAGATAAGGCTCACAAAAGGGCATCAGAGATTGGCAATCCCTGTAAGCTCTTTGCCCAGCTATTGGAGCGTACTGTTTGTTTATGGATCAGGTTCNGTCTTGAGTGCCTTGACCACTGTGGATTATTACTCCCAGCTTCTTCTGTAAGACCATGCTGAGCTGGATGATGCTTAGATGCAGTTCGCTTGCCTTAAGAACATCAAGAAAGGAAAGACTAGGAAAGGGGAAAGTATGTGGAACACTTTAAATCTAAGTAAAAAATTTATTATTCTAAAGCAAAACGTAACTCACTCTGAGTAAAAGATTTAAGGGCCCACGTAGGACTATGTCTCTGATAAACAAGACTGACCAAAATGCAGAAATGGAGTTGTCCTTTAGCTGACCACATCCCTCATTTGAAGGACCACTGTGGCTGGTATTGGCAACCACCTGAGACCTCTGTGTAAACAAGAGCAGAAAAGGCAAATGGAATCGGTGTGAAAACCAATAAATTGTGATAGACCCCAAAACTCAGGGTACTACCTCTCGGGAAGAGGGGCCCCCAGAAACCCAAACTCCAGTCCAGTCGATGCAATCTGCAAGAGGATTTATTTTAAGGCAAACGATTGTACAATCGGGCCCCCTTTACTCCACAGAGCAAGAGAAGCCCAGAACTGAAATCACACACAGTTTTTAAAGGCAAAAATCACAGAATTACTAGGGTTGGGACATTCCAGAGCCAAATATTCATTATCGCTTGTATGTTTTGTGACATCCTGCGACATCCTGTGGTCAAGCAATTGAGGTTCTTTCATTATCACCTGAATGTCTTGTAACATCCTGTGATATCCTGTGGTCAAACAATTGAGGCTCTTCCTGAGAACTTTGGGAGGTTTACATAAGGTCTTAGTGGCTTTCCCTGGAACTCCTGTA
>LZPO01055532.1:14902-32275 GCA_001675575.1 Neotoma lepida | reverse complement strand
AGTGTGGGCGGAGCCCAGTGTGGGCGGAGCCCAGTGTGGGCGGAGCCCAGTGTGGGCGGAGCCCAGTGTGGGCGGAGCCCAGTGTGGGCGGAGCCAGCCCTGGACAGGCGGATCTGGGTGGTATAAAAAAGCAAGCTGGGCAAGCTATGTAAAAAAGCCAGTTAGCAGTGTTCTTCCACGGTCTCTGCTTCAGCTCCTGCCTCTGTTCAGTTCTCTGCCAGGTTTCTGCCATGAGTTCTGCCCTGAGTTTCCTCGGTGATGGACTGGGACCTGGAATTTGTAAACCAAATAAACCATTTTATTCCCAAGTTACTGTTGGTCATGGTTTTTACCACAGCAACAGAAAGCTAACTAGGACAGTGATGTGTGTATGAGTGTGTGTGTGANNGTGTGTGAGTGTGAATATATGTGTGTGTGAAAGTGTATCTGTGTGTGAGTGTGTCTGTGTGTTGTATATGTGTGTGGAAGTAAGAGGAAAACTTTCAGGAATCAGGTCCTGCTTTCTACCTTCTACCTTGTTCAGGTAGGTTCTATCTTATTTCTACTAANACACTGCATGTCCAAATTATCCAGCCCTGTGAGCTTACAAGTGAGTCTCCTGTTTCTGCCTCCTATGTCACCTTAGAATACTGATATTACAGATGTGTGCTATTACATCTAGCATCCAGGGATAGAATTCAGTCATCAGTTTTGAGCTACAAGTAATAAGCCATCTCCCAGCCCCTGTTATTTTTTTTATATACTATAAATATGCCAATTGACCCAAGGATGTCCCAGTTTATGACTTGCTGTAGACAATAGTTCATTATTTTTAGTTTCCATTTGATTATCAAAATGCTTAAATTGGGGTTTAAAACATGGTAGCACTCTCAAGCATGTCAGTCTGTCTATAAAATGCTCACTAAATTCAATGAGGGGGAAAGACCAGCAATTATCACCAGGTTATAATAAAATGGTACTAGGGAGACATAGGTACTCATATCCTTACTTCATACAATTTGCTAATCTGTCATCCACCTAATCTCTCCCCCTGCTAACAATGCATGGAATGCACTTACCCCACNATCCTTTTCTATTAGGGAAGAGCATATCAGGCAGGAAGTATAGCCACATGCCTCTGTGTACATTCTAGCCACAAGACTATATCCTACATAGGAAAATCCCTTCAAATGACAAGGAAAAGATCATTGTAAAAAATATATATATATATCCTCACAACGAGCACCCACAGACTCCTCCAAGATGTGCAAAACACAACTGCTTTTGAAATAAGGACTTAGGAGCTCCCCTTGCTAAAACCTCGGCTCCTCCCTAGGGCTCACTAGGTGACTGAAGGCAGGAAGCAAGCCTGGCATCTCTTTCTTCATTCTATGTCTGTCTCCATTAGCACTGAGATAAGCCATTGCCCTAAACCTGCATTCACTCCAAAGTCCTGGAAGAGCAAATTCCCAGGCACAGAGTATCTCCCAGATGACAGCATTATCCCTAGTGCTCAGGTCATACAACTAATCCTCCCCAGAGAGCACCTTATCCTTGAAAGCAAGAAGTAATTNTTCAAATCACTATTCCAAATGACCACGAGAAAATTAACTCAGACAAAAAGGAGTAAAATACTTTACGGCACAACAAGCCACCCTTTGCACAAAAGCATTCCGTAGTTTATGTTAAAGCAACCTAATTATTTTCCCTCGTTTATTCCCCAAAGCCATATTTCATTTGCTGTGCTGTTATGAGTTTCCAAGATGGAAAAATTCCTAGAAGAGTGGTGTTTTCTTTCTCCGAGAACTCACTGTGTGGTATTTGTTCGGTGTCTTGCCATGTTTGAGAATTCCTATTAGTAACATTATAACAGTTAAATGAGGTTAGTGTTTGGTAATGCAGCAATGCATCTGTGTGAAAAGCTAAAACACAATTCCAAGATTTTGGCTAGGCGTTCTTCAGATATGAAATCATCAGATTACACAAAATACAANGATTCCACAGGTCACTGATTTTTCTCTGTTTTATTTTTAATTTATTTTCCTCTCCTTGAATGATTATCTTTAAGAGTCATATTTCGTGACAGCNTTTATACATTCATATTACTATTTTTCGAGGAGAAAGAATCATCTAGAAAAATATTTTAACTGCCACAAGATAAACTAGGAAAGTCAGATATACCCAGTGAGATCCTCAAACCTCTATGTCAAATAAGAAAGAGCCAGCCATGTGTTCATGGTTCCCCTTCAGAGCTAATCAACCTGCTTAGCCTTACAGGATGGCCAGAGTAGTTAATTAAGAGGCAAGGAAACAGGGTGCTGCAGATCAGGGAACAATTTACAGTGAGTGCAGGGTGAGGCAGCTTATGGCCAGAGCTAACATACTAATCCCCAGTTGGCTAGCCACTAGAGTTAAAGAACAACACCACATAAATTGGGCTTTGAATAATTGATGATAACTACTGAACTTAAAAAAAAAATAAGTACAGTTCTTCTAGGAAGCCTATGTGTCTATAATTGCTAAGCCTATTTTCTCTCTCATTGGTTACAGGTCCCCCCAGAATATTTGCTTTGCTCTGAAGCTTCAAGAATTCCAGTGACATCCTTTTGATGGAAATGATACAAAAGTGATATGCTTTTTAAAAGACCGCCAAATGAACTCAATTGACTTCAAAAACTCACGCCCGTAATTTTTCTGTACATACAGGTACACAAAAGGAGAGAAACAAAAATTGAAAATTAGCTTTCTCCGCTAAGCATCACCGAGTGTGAGGGTAGGATAATGAGAGTGTTCACAACATCAGGGAATTTGAGATGAAAAGGAAGTGCTTTTAATCAAATCAAAAGAGAGACAGGTTTTGAAAGACAGCAATTACAAAGAACCGCATGAAAGAATTAAGTGAAATTCATTTATAAACGCAAATCATTTCCTCAGATGAAAGTGATTACTGTAACCCTCTAACTCTTTAACTTTGGGGGAGTGCTGTCTGCAGAATCAGCTCCCTCTTCTTGAGCTCTGAACCAGTACAGGATGGTGTCCTACTCCTTCTGTCTTCTTGCGTGTTCCTAGCTGTCACATCTCAGAAGTTTCTTATACTAACNGTGTTNCACTTCGGAGAATAAAGCAGTTGGAGGTGAAGCCAGGGGACAGAAGAACAAGGAGTTTGAAAATGAATGACCAGCAATTGAGTTCAAATAAAGTCCATGACATTAAAACTTTCTGACTGGAAAACAAAAATGTCATGCCCGGGACATAAGTTTTACATGGTTGATGGGTAAATGTTCAGACATGGTATGGTTGCAAGCCAAAATTGTCAGCACTAAATATTTATCCTTAAAATGGCAATTCTCAAGTTGTAAGGTAGCAGTGCTGTAGCCAGCCATTTATGTAAAACGCACAAATAAAATTGGAGATGTATTACTCCACCCAACAAGCAAGTATAACAGCAGGCATTCATCAAGGTGTTTGGGACACTTTAGGCAATGAAGCATCATGGAGTTTACACTGGGTAAGGCGCTAAATAGAACTTTGATTCTTTGCATGGTTTCAAGGCCAACATTCTATAAGCCTTTCCTAGTCTAGTTGTAGTCAATGAGTTTCGTTTTGGGAGCCAGAGAGGTGTGGAAACACTCCGAAGGAAAAAAGGAAGACAAAGTCAAAAGATTTTGATGAAATTAATAAAAACACAAAATAGTGATCCCTCATAGTTATCTGACTTCAGTTTGTAAGTTCAGGCTTAGAAGCCAGACAAGTCCTGTGAGATGAACTGAAGAACTGAGCAGAAATAAGCCGTGATCTTGGAGACAGAGAAGCAGAATTAATACAAGATTGGAAAATATACTAGCTTAACGCCTATATGCGTCATNCAAAGACAAGGAGCCAAAGTTTAAATTTAATCCTCATTGCTAATTACTATCTGCAGCTAATTCTTCCCTTTTCACATACTAGCTATTGCTTGCTGGGGAGAGGATGGGCCATAGGAAAGGGCCCGTCATGGGAGCTATCAGGGACTATTTCCTGACTGTGGCTTCCATGGGTCTTCTCAGCTGAAGGGACAAGAAAGCCAATGGAACATCACCATGCAGTTTTCTTGCTGAACATTTGAAAATGTGCACTCTGCCAGGATACAAGTACCTTTACACAGGTAGAGAGTGCACACACTTATCTCTTTGTTGTGCACCGGGGGTGCATATGTGTTTTTGTCACACAGTATTTCAAAATCAGTTTAAAGATATTTGAGAAAAGACATGTCAATCCNTTTAAATAATGGCCCCTTTGGAATTTCCCCTGGTATTTTTAACATGCCTCTTCAGAAAACTGTACACAATTGCAATCAGAGCAAACAAAGACAATTTACGTTTTCAGTGAAGTAGCTTAATGCTTTCCTTAAAGGTGTAGCTTGATTAATTTCTATTATTAGGCTAAGCAGGATGATCCAGGAAGAAAGGTGCCGTGTAGCTACAGAGTGTTATTATTCATTATAATAAAGGCCATGATAGTAACAGCCCAATAATAGGATATTAATGGACTTCATAACAATGATACAACGGCATCTCCCAAGGCAACAGGCAGCTTTAAAGAAAACAGCATAGGGACTCCTCAACAGCAAGAAATGAATTGNGTTTTTCCCAGGGAAAATGAACTAAACCTTGGCTATCTTACAGTCTTTTCTAGCTTTGCATCCACTTTAGTAGGTGCAGCTCAGATCTGCAAGAGAGCACCTAGCCCTCCCCAAATGGGTACTGAACTGACACCCATCAGCTGGTGTTTAATGTTATGAATCCGACTTGTCAGCCTTATGATTCATGAGCGGGAACAGAGAGAGTGTGAAGCCTGCATTCCTGAGGTCTGGGAATAGATTAGAGTGTTTAGACAGCTTTCATGTCCAGTCTCAGCCAGCCTTGCTGGACATGAAAGAAAATTCGGAATATTCTCTAGCTCTACAGCAGGCCCAGGGTGAGATCTAGGGAGATGAATCATTGCTTGCCGAAAGTAAAGTGTGCTGAATATATCACTGAAGCCTACACTAGCAACCTTGAGGGAAAACCCTGCTTCTATCTGTATATNAAAAAAAATGCATAATAACCCTAAATAAAATTAGACATCTGTGCTGGAGAGGAGATCTATGTCTCTGACTTCATGGACTAGTGAAAAGCAACTTCAGAGAGAATTTGTATGCACTGGTACATAATCCTTGCCAGTTGTTGAACGGGGTGACAATTTTTCGTTATTCAACAACAAAATGCCTTCAGCAGTGGTGTGATTCTTGACCATCATTTGGTCCTGAATTTACTCTGTTTTTAGTTTTTCAGCCCTTATTGGGGACCTATGATATGCAAAATATTATATGCTGGGTTGGTGAGATACAAATTTAAAAAGCAATAAAAACTCAGAAAACTGGTACCATATATATATATATATATATATATATATATATATATCTTGACCACAAAATGTACAGTGAACAGCCCAATGGGGGTTTGAGAAACAAAAGGGAGTTCTTCTTAAGTCTTACTGGATATAAGGATATAATGCACAGACTTCGTTTTGCAGAACAATTAATAGCTTGACATTTAACAAAAGAAGGAAATGCAAAGAATGAGTGGTGTGGACAAAATCATGGAGCAATAACATAAAGAATAAATATAGAAGCAGATGGGTATATACAGGACTTAGGGTTATTCTACTGAAACTGGGGAGCGGGGTGGGGGTGGGGGGAGGATCACACACTAGGAGAGGAGGCTGCAGAATCTTGGTAAGGAAGCTCCCTGTGCAGATGTCTCATCTGTTGCATGTTCACTTCCTCTCTATTCTACTCAAGGTTAACTGTGAGTTAGAAGTACAATGTTGATGGACAGTGTCTTGACTGAGGTAGCAGAGGCAGCAGGAACTGACTATGTAAGAGGAGGTAGGGTTAGACAACGAGACGCAGTAGAGAGAGTCAAANGGGCAAAATGTTCAACATGAAGTTGCAAGTGTTTGGTGATGCATGTAAGAGAATGAAGAACAGTTTGAACTTGTCTTGAGTTACTAGGTGGAGACCACTCACTGTTTTTGGAGAGGAACACAGTAGGGTGGTAGTGAGGGGGTCAAGAAACCGACCTGGACTGGTCCTGTGGAACGATACCCTCAGGATCTCCATGACTCGGAGTAGTTGTGGGATATCCCAGAGGAGTTTGGGTGAGGATTCAGTGATGATGGTGAATCAGAAACCAGAGGCCTTGAACCACACCAATGCCTCATTGCAATGAACATTTGCCAGTAAAACTGATTAGACAAAAAGGTATACTATGTGACACACAGCTCCCAATGCCACCAGGACAAATGAAGAGGTGTTGGAGAGGCAGGAAAGATGGAGAAATAAAGAGAGTTTTGGTTTTTTGTTTGTTTTTGTTGTTGTTTTGACCGGTACACAGGAGAAATGTAGAAGAACATGGAGCTGCCACTTAAGGAAGGCCCTGAAGGCTGTAGGCAGTGCTTGATGGGTGGTTTTAGAGAAAGCACAGATCAAAATGTGGACATGAGTGTAGACAGTGAAGGGCATGCTTGTGAGGTTTCAGAGAGGGCAGGGACACCTTTGAAAATTGCAGTCATAACTATCTGTGTTGCATTCTGGCAAAGTATCTGGCTACTTTCCACCCATGTCGTGAAAATTTTAGTGGGGCTAAACTGAAAAGTACCAGGNCAATTCATTTGGTAGAGGAAACTGTACACAGCGGAGCATTCAGACTGTGGCATTGTTGTTGTTCACAACTTTGACCAAAGTGACGGAGCAGAAGGATATGAAAACTGTGCAGTATGTCAGGGAAAGGAATGGGAATCCAGTTGAACCTGTGGCTGGGACAGGTGCTGACAAAATTATAGTTGTTAATGATGGCCGTGAAAGAGAAACCACACATTCTGCTATAGGCCAATAGGAAAAGTGACTTCAGTGTCAAGGCTTTACTCCTGAGACCATGGTCAGTATTAGTTACCTTTTCTTATTAGTAACAAGTTAAGTCAGGAAGGATTTGTTTAGGCTTAAGATTTGAGGATATATAAGCCAGTGTTTCCAGGAAGGTATAATGGCAGTGTGACCCATTCATGGCTATGGCAGCAGAAAGACAAGGTACCCAGTCACATCTGTGTGTCAGTACTTATGAAGTGGGCTGAACTCAAGGATAGGCTAAAATTCCTACTCCTGTTATTCAGGCTTCACCTCTTAAAGGTCCTATAATCTCCAAGACAGTATCACCTGCTGGGAATCAAGTATCTAGATATATGAACTGGTCGGGGGACTTTTTACATGCAAACCATAACAAATAGACTGGAAAAATATTGGTCCACTGAGACCAAGAAATGAGAATTTTAAGAAGCATGTGTATTCAAGAGTGCAGTGTGCAACAGAGTAAAAAAACTAAATTACAAGCTGAAAAAAAAAGTTGCAGAGCAAGCATTCCAACGGATTTCCAGGTTTCTCACTCCAAATCTCAGAAGTGCTGGGTGAGCTAACCTTTGTTCCTGCCTCTTAGCTCTGTTCAGAACCGTGTGGGCCTCATGTTGTAACCTCTGAAAGTCTCTGCATAAAAAAAATGACAAGTGTGAGGGGCTGGAGAGATGGCTCAGTACTTCAGAGTGCATACTGCTCTCTCAGAAGACCTGAGTTTGGTTTCCAACACTCACATCAGGTGACTNACAACTAACTACCCATGACTCTAGCTTCGGGGTATCAGGCAACTTCTTCTGGCCTCGATGGGTACCAGTATACACATTCATAGNCGTGCACATATTCACATAATTTAAAAAATAATAAAATAAATCTTCAAAAAAGAATGAGAAGGATGTTAATGCCTGAGTGTACTCAGTGTACTTTGTTTTCTAGTATTCAGATGGTACTTAGGAGAAACTGATGCTAATCAATACACCCAGTTGGCACAAGGTGATACGGGGGTAACTCTATCCAGTGTTGAATCTGGGGCCTCAATNAAGCTGCTGGCCATACTAACATGACCATTCCTCATTTCCAGACACCACCATTAGAGAGTTTTCTCCTTTGGAATGNACCCAGAAGCGACACCTGTTCCTACTCTATACATCTCTGCCCCTGCTACACATCCCAGTGGTGTAGAAGTTTATTATTCTGTATTGTTGTTTGGTTTCTGAGGCAGGGTCTCTCTGTCTCCATCTCTGTCTCTCCCCACGCCCACACAAACACTTTCTATGTAGCCCAGGCAGGCCTAAAACTCACAGCAACCCTCTTCCTTTAGCTTGCTAGGCNCAGGGTTCACTCATGTGTGCCACCNTANCCATGTCCAGCTCTATACTGAGATCTTTANAATAAATTTCTTAAGTAGAGATGGTGATAGGACTTTCTTTTTCTTTTCTTTCCTTTTCTCATTACTCCTATATATTTCCTGCAGCTAAATACATTCCTCATTGATANATCTGTTTACCTATTAGTGAGATTTTCCTTACTCTCTGGCCGTATCCTTATCTCCTTTTTCTCTGGCAGTTAGTTTGCCAATGAATCCCAGTCCAAGGATCTCTACAATCCTGTCCTTAACTGTAGCTACCACCAGCTGTTAATGCATTGTTTCCCACAGGCTGCCNAGTGTTCTTGTCCTGGCAATGGCTATCATTCTCTTCACACGTGTTAACTCCACCACTTCAAGGTGATTAATAGGTCTTCTTCATATCACCTCTAACTCCCATGCAGCTTTTATCACAGAAAAGGGTACTCATTATTAATACTACCATGGACCCATCTCAGAGCCTTAATCGGACCTTACCCTATCACAAGCCCCTTTATATCCATCCAATCACTTAATAGCTATTGAAGCTATGCTGTGTACATATGTGAACAGGGCAGAAATCCTTCATTCTGCATCTTCCTGAGGTGGTATACTTGAATTCATATTCCGTGATTCTGGATACATTAGTAGACTCCCCACCTATCAGTCCTTTCATCTGTAGAGATAAGAATGTCTATTACTTCTGAAGAATCTGAATTTGACAGTTTAAAAGTGTTTCGCACAGTGTCTGGCTTGTTGTAAGGACCAAGTACACATTATCCTTTGAGTTGTACAAAGTTGTTCAGTCTGTCCTTTGGCAGTCAAGTATTTACAAGCATACAGATGACTAAGTCTCAATAAGAAACACAACTTGGGTTGGAGAGATGGCTCAGTGGTTAAAAACACTGTTTGTTCTTCCAGAGGACCCAGGTTCAGTTCCCAGCACCCACATGGCATCTCACAGCTGTCTGTAACTCCAGTTCCAGGGGAACTGACATCCTCACACAGACATACATGCAGGCAAAACACCAATGCACTTAAATAAATAAATCATTTTTTTTTTAAAAAGAAGAAACATAATTCATGATGGAGGTATTTGGGCCAATGAAAGGGAAGTTAAGTCCACCAAAAAAAAAAATCTAATCTAATATGAGTGATTAAAAAGTTCCATAAAGCGGGGCGGTGGTGGCGCACGCCTTTAATCCCAGCACTCGGGAGGCAGAGACAGGCGGATCTCTGTGAGTTCGAGGCCAGCCTGGGCTACCGAGTGAGTTCCAGGAAAGGCGCAAAGCTACAAAGAGAAACCCTGTCTCGAAAAACCAAAAAAAAAAAAAAAAAAAAAAGTTCCATAAAGCTAAGGCATCTCTCTTACCTCCATTTACAAGATTTTCTTAGAGTCTTCCTTGGTCATAAATCTCGCAGCTAAATTTAACCTATGTTAGAAAACTTCAGTGATGCTCTAAATACTCTGGAGATGGAGAGATGGGGTGATCCAATGAAGAGATCTGTGAAGATAATTGGGCACAGGGCATTAAGGTGAAACACTGTGCCCTACTTTAGCTGGTTCTCAGGACCCCGGGAGCAGCCAGATCTTGGGCACTCCTNAGGATGACGCTCTTCTGATTCTTCTTCCCATGGCTCCTTCCACACCAGAGAAACTTACCTGGTGGTAAGAATACCATAGTTTTGGTGGGAATCTACCAATGAATAGGACAGAGAAGAACAAAGTTGCCATACATAAATTACCCACAGTGTTCTTTCCATCTCACAGGACACTCTGGCTCAGCTGTTTCGGACAGCGAGCCCTGCTCTGATGCTGTTTGTTGAGAGGGCAAAGTCTCTGCATCGTGCTTGACTGTCACACCTTCATGTTACTGCTCCGACCTTCCAACATGTAGCTTCTGGCTGATTACACCAAATCAGGACTTGCCTCAAGGTTCAGCATCCCCCCGCCCCTTTTGGTAATCAGTTATCTTATTATAACTAAGGATGTGTCTATGGATATTATACATATTATATGCAGAAACAAGTGCTTATTTAGGAATATGCATATCATGGGAATGATACAGTGGTTTTTCCACATACCCAATGTCCAGCTTCAAAAATTATAATAAACGAAGCAATTTTTTAAAAAGTCATTCAAACATAGTGTCTTGTCAATCTGCTTTCCCCAAATGTTAGAGCCTATATGCTCTATGCTTTCATAAAACCATGCCCTAGGGCATGGGCAGGGGAGAGATGTCCTTCCCCTCATCCATTCCACAATAACACCAGAGGTAGGTAAGAGAGCTGGCCTTGAGATCATAAGATCAGGAAAGCTGTTCTTGCCCCCACCAGCTGTAACACACAGGAGAGCAGGCCCTGCACCTCTCCTGGGCAGCACAACAGAGCCAACCCTGTTGGCAGACGTGCAGATAGTGTAGCCCCAAGGTTGTGAGCATGGGAGAGCTGTCCCCACTACTCATTTGTCTAGTGGCAGCGTGGGTCAGGGAGAGATGCACCCCACCACCACCAATGCCTGAGGCAGATGGGAGAACTATCCCTGTCCCCCACCAGCTGCAACACTCAGGAGAATAGGCCCTTGCACCTTGCCTGGGCAGCACAGCAGAGCTGACCCTGTTGGCAGAGGTGTAGATGAGCTGGCCCCAACATTGTGAACATGTGAACATGAGTTATACCCATTATTCATCTGTCTTGTGGCAGCATGGGCAGAGGAGAGATGTACTCCCTCACCATCCCATCAACACCTAAGGTAAGTGGGAGAGCTGGCCCTGAGGTCATATGAGTGGGAGAGCTGTTCCTGCCCCTTATCAGCTGCAGCACTCAAGAGAGTGGCCCCTGAACCTTGCCTGGGCAGCACAGTAGAGATGGCCCTGAAGGTATAGGTGTGGGAGAGCCAGCTCTGAGGATGTGAAAGTCAGAGAACTGGCCCTGCTCATCGCTGCAAGGAATGAATTAGCCAGGACAATGCTAGAGAGCTCACCCCACTGGTGGCGAAGGCAGGGAAGACCTGGCAGGTTGATCAACCCTGTAACTCTCCAGGCCTAGAACCAGGGTTATGTGTCAGCTTATCCCAACATCCATCCCATCTGTGATCTTCTGGAAACATGATGGGGGGGATGTCAGTCCTGTGGACCCAGGGCTGCAGGATCTCTATGACATAGATCAGCAATGGCAGCAAGGCGATATCCAGGAATAGCCCCAGTGAGGGCCCATCGTTAATGGTGCAGCTGAGACTGGGGGCCTCAAACTCAACCAATGATTCTTTTTGATAAATACCTGCATGTAAAAATATGTGGATAAAGGGGTTTACTGGGTGACTCATTGTGTCACACTGCAGCTTCCATGATGAGATTTTCCCCTTCTTTCTTTTTCTTCCCCCTCTTTTTCTCTTAAATTTTATTTTGTTTTATTTTGGGGTGGGGAGGAGATGGGTGGGCTTGGGAGACATGATGTGAAAGACACAAAGAATAAATAAAAACTAACTAACTAAATGAATGAATAAATACAAAGAAGAAGAAGAAGAAGAGGAGGAGGAGGAGGAGGAGGAAGAAGAAGAGGAAGAAGAAGAAGAAGAAGAAGAAGAAGAAGAAGAAGAAGAAGAAGAAGAAGAAGAAGAAAGAAGTAACATATCACCAAGCAAGAAATGGTTTATCTCAAGATCATTTTTGGGTTTTGATAGCACCTAAAACTGAGTAGCAATGTCTGTTGTTAAAGAGGGAAAACACACAGAATCAGGTAGAGAAAAGTTTGCGCTCTGGCAGGGCACTAGTCTGGTAGGGCAGCAGCTGTGTCTCCATTCTTCTTGTTTAAACATACAACCTTTCTATCTGTCAATACCAGAAGGTCTATTTACACTGAACCCGAACTTCTGCCACCATGCAGCCCTCCCCATCTTCCTAACTGCACTTCTGTCCAGGTTTAGACATACACACTATACTTTGGCACATGTCAGAGCCCCAAGGCTCACCAGACGCTCTAAAGCCTTTGCTCAAAGCCCTTGCACCCGTCTGCTCTTTCTCCGGATCCTGTTATTTATCTATCACCTTGTGTTTGCGAACTGTATATCTCTCCCTCCCACCAGACTAAAAGGCTGGGTCATGACCCATTCATTAGCAAACTACCTAGAATTAAATGCACACACAGCAGCTAATGCGGATCCTGAAAATCTAGTTCAATAATTCATAATCTTTATGTCACACCCCGACATCAAGACAGTCATCTGTTTAAAAATGTGACTCTTGAATACAAACACATAACTGCTTCCTGTTGCCTAACCTACTGAATTAACACTGTTCAACACAAGCAGTGTTATCTTCTGCTAAAACCTAGCCTNNCTCTTCTCGCAGCCCAGCTCTCTGGTGTTCTTCACTCCTTTTAGGAAGATCACAGATGGACTCTGCCCATTGTCAGTCCATGGCCCAGCATATGCTCCTCCCTCTGTGCCTTCACACATTTTATCCCCCCTCCCTCTTCTCTCTACCAACTCCCCTCACCCTCTCCCAGCACCCCTGCTAAAAGGAAAAATCCACTGTTCTGACTGCTCCCTCTCGGCTCAGCAGGGCCTCAAAGCCTCACCCTGAGCTTCCAATTTCTCCTCTTTCAGCAGCTTTGGAGGCAGACTGCCCTTTCCTGCCGGGGTTGACTGCTTTTGAGCTAGATCTCAGCCCGCTGAGGTCTGCTGTTTCTTCTTCAAGCCAAACCCACATAGAGCAGCGTTCATCAGGAATGGGTTCAAATACCATTAACTGATNCTTAGCAGGGCGATTTTGTTTGTTTGTTTGTTTGCTTTGTTTTTGAGATAGTGACTTCTTCCACAAAAAGGAAGAAAGACTTCCCGCCCTGCGAGTTGTTGCTAACCACACAGCACAGAATGAATCCCTAGGTTTCGTTTCTCCAGTGTTTCACACCACTTAGACTAATGCAAGAAATTTATCATTCAGCCCTTTGTTCAATTACAACATACTGAGGGTGCTGTGGGGGGGAGGGGGTGGCGGAAACAGAAGGAAAGAAACACAAAAATCTATAGCTACTAGATGAACCTCGAAATCAAATATCTGTTCTTTATTCTGGGTGTGGGGGAGTATAAGAAAAAATATTCAGGGCTGGCAAGGGGCAAGTGTGGGCATCTAATGGATCTTTTTGTCAGCTGTCAGCTGTCTCCACTGAGCCGCACACCCTTCACTGCAGATGAATACTCTTCCGTGTCTACAGAAAGAGCCAGGGTGGCTCCGGGTGGGTTGTAGCCATTTCAAAGGAATTCTTCTTTCCCCATCTCTGTCTGTGTTGTTCAAGTGCCTGTTTTCAATTGGCAGTTGTGCTGGGAAAACGTTTTGATTCTTGATTTGGAATGTGCACTCCCAGAAGGTACCAAGAGGGTTTCAGGCAAAGAGATAAAGCCTGTGTCTTTGTGCTTCTTTACGGCCTGTGCTCCGTGGCAATAATACATACCCCACACTGTGCTTAAATCCCTGGTTTTATGAAAGCCAGCCCAATTCCTATTTGGTAGGTCTTTTGACATGCAAGTACTGTTCCCTGCGGAGGGAAGCTAGATGCTGCACTTTTTCTCATCCTCTCTTTGTTTCTCCAACCTAATACAGGATTCTTGGGGAAACTGTACTGTGAAAGGCATAGGAGAAACTAAAGCAGCAAAGAGAAATCCGACTGTAAACAGGATACCTGCCACTGCCGCCTGCAGTAAAGAGCCCCCTTTTATGGAGGAAATAGGACTCNTGTGCTACACACTGAGCAGGGTTGAAATAGATACCCAGGCACAGCTAGCTAANTCCCAAATTACCGAGGCCAATTGAAGGCTCACCAGCTCTCTCTCCCAGCTAATGAAATCTGCAAGTAAGTCAAATCCAAGNTAGCTACGGAGANTTTAAATGCACACCGAGGCTGTTAAGCTAAGAGAACACAATCTGATTCTTTCTGTAGCCAGAGGGATTCCACCTTACTTCAGAAACAGTCTTCCATCTAGCAAAACACTCAAAGAGCCTTCAAAAGATGTACTTTCTGTTTCCAGAACGTCTCTCCATCGTGTTAGCAAAATGCCATACACTTGTCAGAGGGGAGATTCTATATTTATGCAGAACATTGCCATCTAGAAGCGGGTATTTGCTAGTTTTTATTTCATAACATTTTCTTCCCTCCCCCCCATCAAACTAGCTGGATTGAATTTCAAAACTGAGCTTTCATTTTGGTGGCACTGGGAGGTGGGAGAGTGGGAGGTTGTGGAGCATCAAATCAAAATCTAATGAAGTTTCTAATCAAATAAATAACCACTTGACATTTATTACCATCCTTGGCAATCTGCAGAAATGCAATTGAGTAGATATGCCCAAAACCCCATTTCCCATAGATTTACATTATGCTACCACATAGAATTAAGCTGACATAAGCNCTTTAAGACCCACTAAAGCAGCAGATTTTACACAACTTGTTTAGACTTTTTCCCCTCCTTTCTTCATGATCCCATATTCCCTGAATAACTCTATCCATTTTCTATTCCTTGTTCTTTTGAGAGGCCTGCTGGAGCCTTCCCTTCATGTCATTTCAGGCTCTAACCCTGCAGTTTGAGTTTATCTTAGCTGTAAAATGCAACAGTAATTTATATGCCCCATGCTCCTGCCTCCTCTGAGGCTCTGGCTGCCAGCTGCATACCCAGCAGTTTAAAGAAAGAGCTGTAATGAATGAGCACAGCAGAGAGGGTGGAGCCACATCACAGGCGTTTCTTTCTGCTTCCTCCCTGAGCACGGGAGTCACACAAATGCCATTTTCTGTCACTGACTGACGGGAGCACTAAGTCCTTCCTCCTGGCACCCCTGCCCCCTTCCTTCTGCCTCCTCTTCACCCCAGCACCATGGGAACAGATTTTCTTATTTCTTCCTTTCATATTGGAGTCAGGGTGAAACGATTGCAGTTACCAGCCAGGGTGCCATGGAGTGTAAGTTAGGAATGCAGACCTTGCCCTCTGTACCAAGAATTTGCTTTCTCTTNGAGCTGGAGGTGCAAGGCAGTGCTTCCTAGCAGTTGTTACATTCAACATCCTGACATGTGTGGCTGGGTTGTTGAGGTGATATATCGGAATGTGGTTCAATTAAGGTTTTCTTCTCTTTTTAAAGGTATCTCAATGACAGGTTGTATGTGCTTCAAATATATATATATATATATATATATATTTTTTAAAAAAAAGATAGTCATTTTTTTCTGGCCTCCAAAATCTTTTCCCCTGGCAATATCTTTGCCTCCAGTGTTCAGTGGGTAAAACATGTACCCTGTCATGTACAGCCATGCATGTAAGTTCACTGAGTGCAGTAAAGCCCATGGTAGCCACAGAGGAGGGTTTACTTCCTGCTAAAACTATGCTGCTGTCTTTCACCAGTTTGTTGAGGGGAGGAAAAACAATCAAACCACTTAACAAAAGGAGAGGAAGGGTTTTGAATCTGCCCCTGTATTCAGTTATTAGAGCTGCCCCAGTGTAGGGGAGAAAGATATACAATGGCAGGGCCTCTGCCTCCTCTTCCTGCTCAGACTATGAGCATCTCCAAAGGAGATCTTGTCACATAAGCATTTATAACTCCCTGTGGCTTTGTGCAATCTTGATTCTGGTCTAAAGACGATGGATCTCAGAAGACACTGGTGAAGAGAAGGGAAAGAGCTGTGTTGTGAGAGGCTGGACTTCAGATCAACCCATGCAATGCTTACCACTTGCCAGTGCAATCCTTCCTTAATTCAGTCACAATAGAAAGATATTCACTCTCATTTTTCTTCCCCAGGTATATCCAACATCTACAGTGACAGTTTATACTGAGAAATGATTTACNAACTTTATAAACAGTTCAACATATTTTTTGCTGAGCAAATATGGGAGAGGTACTTACACACAGGAAAAAGATGTTTCCCTGAGGTTTCACAGCCAGGGTGGGAATAATAGCTTATTCCTTATGGCTTAGCATAAGAGCATTGCAATTCATTAGAACTTCAGTTTGGAGGAAATTTACAAGACGAAAATAAGAAAGCTAGCCAGAGTGCACTGTATTAATCCCTCCATTCTTTCTGCAAATGTCATTTTTGGACCCCTCCAGCCTTTTCCTTTATCTCCCTTCTAATGGTCCCTAAATTTGCACAGAAGNAAAACAGATGANATAGACTCACATATCTTTGGTGCTTTCTCAAGGTGTCATACACAGGCATGGACTACTGAGGAATTACAATACTAATATACTAGGGCTCCCAAGGGCTTTGAAGCACAAAGATCCAGGAAGCTACTGTCACTATTCTTTTTGAGAAATAAAGGAAATACTTACGCATTGACCTGGAAGCTGAGGGGTTTTCGAGACTACAAACAAAATGGAAAATGGCAACTATACATAACATAGGCCAAAGGAGAGTTAGGCTGACAGGTCCAACACTGTGGGAGCCCGCAGAGGTTTCCTAGTGAGATCTGAGCTTGCTTTACCAGCAGAACTGCAGAAGAGGATGATTGGACCACGGGCCTGGGTACCAGGTGTTTGGAAGGGTCTATACTTGGTTGTATCTATCAAGGGGGAGGTCTTTTGCCTCACCCCTTGGCATTGTTATAAAAAGTCCTTTTGAGTAAAGTTCTGGGCCGGTGGNTATTGATCCAGGTCCTCCCGAAGCTATCCTGTGTTTCTGTCTTTCTTCTTCTCAGCTAAGTCTTTTGTTCTATCTACAAGTTCCTTATTCCTCTCTCCTCCTCATAGGAACCCTGGAAGAGATGGGGGCTGGTCCCCTACACAACACCTTGAGGGAAAACTCTGAGTATGAAATATTAATTNCAGAGTAAACAGAAGAGAGAAGCACTTGTTATTTAAACTAAGGAAGCAGGCCAGTCATTAAAACGTATCAATGTNGATGACCTGCTGTGTGGAGTGTTTTTTGAAAGTGGTATTTAAAACCTGGGATTGATGTTTGTTCCTTGTAAGTGAAAAATTGCTTGTTTGAAAATTATTTATTCAGCTGGGAAGTGATAGAGCACAACTTTAATACCAGCATTCAGGAGGCAGAGACAGGAGGATCTCTGGAACTTCTTCGAGGCCAGCCTGCTTTATAGAGTGAGTTCTAGGACAGCCAGAGTGGTTACACAAAGAAATCCTGTCCA